>JAUMHR010000084.1:17096606-17106818 GCA_032361145.1 Enteromius fasciolatus
TATGTGGCTTTTGGATTTTTTAAAGTTCACTTTTATACATAAATTTGTGATTTGTGGTTTTATATAGTTATAAGCAAGTGTTAAAATTAAATTAAAGAAGTGTTTAATTTTTATCCGATTAATCGAAAAAATAATCGTACAACTAATCGATTATCAAAATAATCGTTAGTTGCAGCCCTACTTTTTATGAAGACTGATCTCAAGCACATCTAATAATATTCTTTTACATTTCAGGTTTTCGCTAGAGTGGAGAATAAACTACCTGTATGCAGTGCTAAAAAAACACATTATTCAATGCAAATCATTAGGCAAATGACTCAAATATTCCACACACACACACACACACACTCATTTCACTGTTTTGCTTCAGAATGATTAACTTACAGTCAAATCATAGAGTATGGAAAACAAAACATACGGCTTAAACCTAATTTTATTTTTGCAAAATAAAATGGTTTGTGTTGGTATTAATATGTTTAAACTTTAAACATTAATATGTTTTTATCTTGATTAATTGGATAGAAATCAGACAAAAGTACCTTTCTATAAGTCTATAAGTACCTTTAAGAGTTTTTCAATCATCTGTAAAACTAAAAAACTACAAAATATTCCTGTACTGTTCTGATAATTAATTATTCTGCTTATTTTGTTAATAATTTGATAATATTTTTTAAAAACCCTTAAACATGAACTAAAAGCCAGCTATACATACAAATAAAAAGAATACATATAATAAATGCATGAAACTGAGAATCTTTATAAAAAAAAGAAATACTATATATACACTTTACCTCATTTTAAATTGTATAAATGTAATTATTTAATTATATATATATATATATATTTTTTTTTTTTTTTTTTTTTATCAAGGCAACAAACCAAAAAAAGTAAAACTTAATGTAAACCACAATTACTGTAAAAATATTTCTATGAACAAATTACACAAAAAGTTAGAGCCACTGTTTTTACTTAGCATATAAGTCTCATAAAAATCACATTTGCCATCAAATATTTTATAGCAACTGATCAGTTGTTTCAATCAATTAATTATTTAAAACATTTATTATAAAATGTTTTTTAAATATTAAATATAAAGTAAATAGTTATTCCATGTTATTATACTGAATTTTAAGTAATTAGCATTAAAATTACTATTCATGTTTTATTAAGCGAGCATCTCATAGATCAGAAAACCCCGCTTCTTACGCCTACAAAGCGTTTTCATCATAATAACACATCCCACGATTCCCCCTGAGATTCCCAGAGAAATCCCAGCATCAGGAATCTCTCTGATCCCGTCATTCCCCGAGGCGCCACATTCCTGAAAGTCACAAGATCAGCACTTATTCGCCCGACTGACAGCATTCATTCACACAAATGTTTGATTCACTGCTTAACAGTGAATCGGCTCAAAGTGATTGACGGGTGGGGGCGGGGCCTTGCGCTGTGATTGGGTGCGGTGGGCGAGGCTTAGCGCTGTGATTGGGTGTGGTGGGCGGAGTTTTTGTTTGTTTCTCTGGCTTTTCATCATTCATAAGAACAAACACAGGACTGCTTTCATTTGCATGTTTGATTTCAAGCAGTTTGCATCATACAGCAGACATCTCTCTCTCTCTGTTCTACATCACAGACTCGCTTCAGACTAAGCACAACAAGCATATTCATCAAACACACACACACACATTTACATCACAAACACACACCAAACCTGCACTCACTCGTTCATCAGGCTGATCAGCTCACAGCTTCTATACGTTCATTTAAAAAAATATATATATAATAATAACAAGACAAAGATTCTGAAAGTTTCGCACAATATTTGAAGGAAATCCCATATATCGTTTTTTTGCATACAAAGAACTAATACATTCATAATAAACTTTTCCAAAAATAACATTGTAAATAAATATTATTAATTATTATTATATAAAACATCATATACATAAATACACACAAAAGATAATTACTAATTAATGTATAAACATATAACTGTAGCTACTTTTACTTTGCATATATTTATACATATAGTGCATGTAATATTTTATTATGATATATGCTAATTAAAATGTGTAATATATAGTACCATTGTAAATAATAAGTAATAATGATATTTAATATTAATGTTACATATTATTTATATATTTATATAATATTAATATTATTCGTTATAATATAAACAAATGATTTATATTAATAAAATATATTATAATATATAAATATATCATTGTAATTTATTTTAACATATATTGCATATATGTATGCCTATAGTGCATATCTTTAATTATATATTTAGTAGTAATTAAAAAGGTGCAATAATACAATTGTACATAATTCACTGAAGAAAAAAACAACTATTTATTTTAGCATAAACTTTAAATGTTATCTGTTTTTTTTAAGTGAAAGCAGTAATAAACGGATATTACTAATATAATAAGGCAACAAAAAAAACAAGAAAGAAAATAAGCCCACGACAAATAATTGAGGACTGAGGCATCTCTGACTGACAAAGTGTATATGAGTGTTTACAAACGCCTGAGATTGACAGATGATATCAAGCAAACGTCATCAGCGATGACGACACACACCCCTGATCATACACATCATCAACAATATGATCAATAGCGACGAAAAACATCTGCGCGTTATTTAAGCAGCCTCGTCCAGATCCACAGACACTTCAGAAATAACAACACGAATAATCGCCAGCAGCACAGAAAGTGCTGAACAGCAGGCAAAATAAACGGCGAAATTATCATATCTAGTCCTTAAAAAAGCTCTTCGTTGTCATCCGATACAACGGCTAATATCATAACGCACGGAAGAAAATAAAACAAGTGCAGAAATGTCGACCAACCTTCGCGATTTTGTCGAAATGTAGACAGAATTCAGCACTTTTCGCAGCTCTCCGTCGCCATGTTTAGGTCAGAACTGCGCATGCGCAGACGCACAGGAGCGTTGCGTGCTGCTTTTCTCGCTCACACGCATACGTTTGTTATTCCACTTTGTGAAAAGCTATTACTATATTTGTTCAAATGAATGGAGTCGTAAGCATTGTTTACACTAAACGTATTATAATTATTTAATTATTAATTAATTATAACCCGTGATAACGTACGCAATTTGTAGATATCAAGACTATTTGATCAGTTAATTAACATGTTTTTATTGTGTTGACTTGCTTACGTGACTAAGTTCGAAAGAACGTTTTGCGAATGAAAACGTTATTTTGTAATGTTTTCTGAACGCTTATTTATTTATTTATTTTGCAAACGTTAAGGGACCATTCCATTTTATAATTTTGTAAACATTAAAACGTAACTTTTAAATGCTATATGGACGTCCTGAAACAAATAATAACGTCAAAAAATTCTAAATGAACATGTAGCTAAAACATTTCAGATATTAAACGTTAAATGCACGAATAGCGTTTTTGTGCTGAGAACGTTATTAAAGACCAGAAATCTCTGAACGATATTTTATTTAAGAAGGAATTAAAGACTCTTTTATTCGTTGAGGCATTCAAATAGTTTTTTATGGTCAGTTATGATTGCTGTGTGGTCTTGGCCTTTATTTTATTTTTATTTTATTCCATTTTATTTTATATATATCTCTCTTTTATTACGTTATGTTTTACTGTGTTGTGAAGCACCTTGTGGCTTTTGCCTGTGAAAGGTGCTATATAAATAAAGATTACTTACTTACTTACTTACTTATTAATGCTACTTTTGTTGTTGTTTTTAGCTGTTTTAACGTTTATTGTTGGTAGGCTATTAGAAATACATAACGACGCTGTGTTTTTTGTGTCTGAGACTTTACATCATTAATGTAGTTTGATTTATTTATTTTTTGTCAACCATGTTATTATGATTTGATGTGTGTTTTCTTCTCCTCAGCTTGTCCCGAGTTGGGGCCTCTGTTGTGTGCTTGTATAGCATGTAGGTGGCTGACATCAGGCTGTCTGCGGTGAGTTTTTATAGTTGTGGTGTGGGAGTATCTCTTTGACATTAGAAGATGAGGTAGACTAATACATGAACTACATCTCAGGGCTTCATCGGGTGGATGTGATGTAACACAGCGTGAAAACTTAATAATCTGCTTGTTGACTTTAAGACACTTTTGGGCTGTGAACGTCAAGATTTGATTTCCAGTATATCAAAGGAAATAATCATCTTGACTTTTCCGCTGATTTAAACTCATCTAAAATTAGTGGGTTTATATTATTCATCTGTGTACACATCTGCCACTAACAAAAAAAAAGTTACATTTTGTTCCATTAAGTATTTCATTAATCCATCTATATTTTCATCCATCCATCTTCTGATAATTTTTAAGAATCGCTGTTCTTCATTTAACCACTAGGTGGTGTGAGTGATTTGATCGTGTTAATGGCGCAGATGAACAGGTGAATACATTGAATTCATTAACTAATATATTCAGCGTTTTGTCAGTGTCATACCATTATTAATATTTTTAAAATATATATGCGTGCAATATATTAATGTAACATTTGTTATAATGAGAAATGTTTATTGAGCAGTAAATCAGCATATCAGAATGATTTCTGAAGGAAGTAATGATGCTGAAAATTCAGTTTTGCGTCACAGGAGTAAATTAATTATATATATATCTATATATATATATATAATAAATAATTCTAAACCAAACTTTGTCAACACATAAATGAATCAAGCTATATTTTAAAATATATTAAAATATAAAACTATTTTAAACTGTAATGATATTTCCTAATATGACAGCTTTTGCTGTATTTTTCTGTGCTGATGAGACATAATATGTTATAATGTTAATTTTTTGATATAGGCCTAATTATAAATTTATTTAAATTTTCAAATTCACTAAAATGTGTGTAAATCATTTTTTGGCACTACATAAGCTATGAAGAGTTCATTTGGAAAAACAGATCATCTTTATTTTTTTTTTAGCAATTTTCAAAAATCATTTTGCATTCCAATGAATCTTAATCAAACTGCAGTTGGGATGTTTTGATTAGGTTAAAAATAACCAAAAACACAGCTGACTTACACAATAAAAACATGATATCGGAAAAAAAAAACATGTTTTTTTTTGGTTATCTGTTTTTACAAATAAACGCTTCATATTATATTATATTCTTGATAAAAATGTAAAAAAAATGACAGCGTTTCTCTTCTATGATGTTACTGGGTGTCACGCCTCTCTTTTAATACCCGTCTCCTGATTGGTTTAGATCCCAGAAAGGGCGTGTCTGCTACCAACGTCAATCACTGGAATCGGCTCCAATGACGCCAGTCTGAAAACTGTTGCTGCTGTTGCGGTGCGTTGAGACACACGTCGGCGCGTTTGTTTGGGGATGTGCGTGGTCTCTCCGCGTCCAGATCAGCGAAACGCGTGAGTACACGGCTCGTTTTCTGCCGGTGCGTGATTCGAGCGCGGCGGGGGCTCCGACACGCTGTTATATTGCGGTGTTGTGCTGTTTGTGTGTTATAATTACAGTGTGTCAGGGCTGCTGTGTTGGATGTGCGCTTGAGCTCCGTGTTTCTATGTGCGTGTGACTCCCACGCAGAGCGGATCCGCTTCACTGCGACGCCAGAGCACAGAAACGCACGCAGACACCGAGATGCGTTGATGTGCGTGACTGAGTCTGTCAGGGATCGCTGCTTTAGTCAGATATGAGCATCACATCAGTCTACTGCTGTCGTGTGACTTATTCTTACACGCATCAGGGCTTGTTGCAGGGTGTTTCTGCAGTTAATGGTGCTTAAAACACTCTCACAGGTTCCTTTGACTTGTTTACTAACAGTGTCCAGTGAACATATGTGACCCTGGAGCACAAAAGCAGTCATGAGTACAGGTATATTTGTAGCAATAGCCAAGAATATTGTCTTGGTCAAAATCATATTTTTTTCTTTTATGCCAAATATCATTAGGATATTGAGTAAAGATAATGCTCCATGAAGATATTTAAATTTCATACCGTAAATATGTATGAACTTAATTTTTGATTTGTAATATGCATTGCTATGGACTTTATTTGAACACATTTAGAAATGATTTTCTCAATATTTCGATTTTATTTTGCACAATTTTTATTTTGCACAATTTTTTATTTTGCACATTATTGTGTGATGGAAATTAGAAAAACTAAAAGTTTTGTAGGAAAAACATTTGCACCTAATTAAATAATATTTTCATAATTTTAGCATAAATTGACAGAATTACAGCTTGTTTGGAAATTACAAAAGAAATTTCAAGTTTTTGATGAGGATAAATTATAGTCTAGGCCTATAACAGGCATGTGACGGAAAGAAGTTTACAAGACGCGTCATAAAAAGCCAAAAATAATTTAATCATTTAATGTCTGTCACTCAAATTTAATATACGCCTTAATATAGACATCGTTTTCTGTTTTGTATTTCCACAGTGTTAAGGTAAAGTCGTACATATTTATTATTATTTATATTACAATGCACATATTACGTCTATTGCAATATAAATCCAATTCACCGAATAATTACTCTTCAAACAGTGATGCCATAGAAATGCAAAAAATGGAAGATGGCAGAAAAACAATTGTTTCTCTGCATAAGGTCTATAACAGTGACACATTTACAGTTGTTATGAAATCTATCTAAATGCTGTAAATTTAACTGTAAAAGTTTATTGTAATTTTAACTTCAAAATACTGCATTAAAAATTAGTTACTTTTTGTATTATATTTATTTTATATGCTGTATGGTAACTATAAACAGACATTTTGTAAAATAATAATAATTTAAAATAAATATTTTTTTTTCTTGATATTTATGTTTCTTCTTGCGTTTTAATGTTTGTATTTTTGTTACAAAACAGGTTTTTAGTACCTTTAAATCAGTAAATAAGATGTGTGTGTGTGTGTGTGTGTGTATATATATATATATATATATAGATATATTTATTAGATTGATATTTGAAGATGACGTTGACTCATAATTTTAATATGTTTATTATATTTAACTGTAAATTTAGGTACAATTTAAGAAGGTAAGATTCTGTAACCCCCTGCCCCTCTACCTTTTTTGTTGTAAAATTGCATCATTTATTTATTTTAATTTATTTATTACATTGTAATGTTAGATTGCCAGACTGGTGATCAGTTTTGTTAAATTTTATATTTTTTATTTTGAACTTGTAGCTGAAAAGCATCAGCTGAAACAGCAAAACCTGACAAAATGAAAGTTCTGTTGCAGATATTTAGTTTTTCTCATGCGTGTTTGTGATTTTAATAGACATAGCTTCTAATGGGTGAGCAGCACACAGTATAATGACATTGCACTTAAATGACTCTAATTCCTCTGATTGTGGCGAGTGAACAGGAGTTTTGCCTCTGATGAAGTTGTCTGAGGTTGGAGTCAGATATTTTGAGCCTGCGCCCCTCATGTTTTACATGTCTGTTCAGCTCCAGAGGTCATGATGACCTTGTATGAGCTCAGTCTGGGCTCTGGTTGTGTTGAAGTGGACGGAAGTCATTGATTCTCTTCAGCTCTTAGAGGAGAGAAGGATCCAGTGTTATCGTTGCTGACAGAGGCGTTACGCTGCAGGGTTTTACTTCAACACAACCTCTTATTGGAAGGAAGTTAAAGGTGAAGTGTGTTATTTTATTTGGATGTTAAAATACTTAAGGAACTTAAAAATACTAAAAGAAATAGTTCACCCCAAAATAAAATGGACTGAAAATATCCTCACCTTCAGACCTTCCGAGATGTAGAGGAGATTTTCATCATCAGATTTGAAGAAATGTAGCCCAGTAATGGATCTTCTGCAGTGAATGGGTGCCGTCAGAATAAGAGTAGAGTGTTTGTAAGAAACAAATCCACCATTAAGATATTTTTAACTTCAAACCATTGCTTAAGGCTATATGCGTCCATGATAACAGTTCATTAAAAAAAGTAAATCAGGAGAGAAATCTTCACGGTTTATAAGCCAAAACGGCTCTAAACAAATATGTGGCTGAATTTTTATGTGAAAGACAACAAGAGATGCACTTTTTCCACCAAAAGTTATTATGGATTATGAACTCGTATTTTGCCTAGAAGCAATGTTTTGAAGCATTTCAGCATTTGTCTTCACAAGACGTAAACTGATGGACTAGAGTGCTGTGGATTATTGTGATGTTTTTATCAGCTGTTTGGACTCATTCTGATGGCACCCATTCACTTCCATTGGTGAGGTACATTTCTCCAAATCTGATGGAAGAAACAAACTCATCTGCAAAACAGTTCAAATCTGTGTAAAAGGAAGTTGAAATGACATGGTTGCATCAAAAAATGTGTTTTTATATCAGTTTTGCATTTGTTAACACTATCAGGTAGGTTTAGGGTTGATTTGGTGTAGGGCATATTTCCAACATGATAGTGCATTAACTTTTAGCAACCGTCCACAGATATTTCGGTTCTGAACCGCTGAAATATGTACCTAAAGCAACATAATGAAATGTGCCAGGGTTCACACATTGAACCTATGTTTTAGCACCACCCAGTGAACATTTCTCTTTAAACTGTGGTGAAACGTGCAGTAAGGCACGTAAAAATGGTGTTACGCAAAAAGGGCACAGAGGTACGTATTTTTATAAAAGAATAAGTAATGTAAATGATTCCAGAAGGTCGGTCATTGTTTTCTGCTCTGAAGCCATGGTTTTTCCCCTCGTCCTCCTTCCCGTGTCCTCGTTCTGTGCGTCTTGGGACTGAACCCAGAAACACACGGTGAGTTTAGACACGTGTCAGCAGGTGCCGTCTAGTGCGCTTTAAACCCAAAAGATCCCTTAGTTTCTAGCATTTGACTCTGTTTGTAAGCTGTAACAGGCGGCACACTCAAATCTCATTCGAACCCGTTTTTGATGTCCGCTCATAAACCTCATCCCATTCTTATCCAAATCTGTGGCAGATTCACAGCAGAAAGCGTTTGTGCTGCAGAAACCTGCAAAGCGGCCTTATTTTCTTCAGCCGGAGCGTTTGCTGGTCTGCTATTTCTGACATTTATAGGCTGACGGCTGTATTTTTAGCTCTTTTCATAGAAGCTTGATTGAATTAGTCTGAGTTCAGAGCTCATACGCAGTAAAAACCAGGCTTCTTTGGCATTTTTATTGTCTATTTGTGTGACATGTGATGACTTGCCTTGAGCTCTCAGGCGTTGACCGTTTCGGAGAGCTTCGTCAAGAGTCAAGAAGACGCAAATCACAATTGAATGATTGTGAGAATGATTGAGTTCATTAGAAGAGTTTTTAAAATTTTCAAAATTAATATTTTTTTCTTTGTGCATTCCAAATAATCTCAAACAAATTGCAGTTGGATTATTTTGGTTTAGTACAAATTACAAGAAATACAGCCAACTAATACAATAAGACACAATAAAAACATGATAACCTAATAAAACATATATTTTTTGAAAATGGAATCATCTGTTGATTCTTTGGAAAAAACTGAAATAAGCTAAAGCAATAGAACTGCTTATGCTGTAAGAAATAAAAAGTTAAGAAAACTTAAAAGATTAAAGCAACCAGCTTCAGCAGAGTTTGCGTTTTCTCAACTTTTTGCTGTGTAAACTAAAAAAAACAAGGTGGGGAAACTCAAAAATCTGCTGATGAAGCTGGTTGCTTTGAACTTTTCTCAACTTTTGATTTTGTACAGTCACATACTTGAAATAAATAAAACCTAAAACTGAAGTAAACCTAAGATTGTAGTAAAACTAAATTAAAAAACTACATTTTCATTTGACAAATTCCACAAACAGGTCAAATATGCAATCTTTGATCACATTCTGAATTGGAAAATTATAATGCAGCTAAATGTAAATTATGAGAAATAATTTAATTTCCTTTTATAGTCTGATACTTTCATTCGTTTGGCACCAGGGATACACAATATGTTGTTGATTATGTGATTTTTATTTTTATTTGGCAGATAATTAATATTTCTGGTAATAAAGTCAGGTCTGGAAGTATTCTTAAAGCTTTAATTCAAGGGGTTAAACAAAAACAACACACAGTGTTTAGGAGTTACAACCATTTTTACACACTATCCCCCCCTCCCCATTTTCAGGTGCTTAAATGTAATTGGACAAATAAATCTGATCATAAATACAAGTTTATTTTTAATATTTTGTAGGGCCGGGACTTTAACGCGTTAATTTAGATTAATTAATTACACAAAAAATAACGCGTTAAATTTTTTAACGCAT
>JAUMHR010000084.1:17131986-17164860 GCA_032361145.1 Enteromius fasciolatus
ACTAAAGTGTTTTTTGACCTTGCATACATGTAAACCTGTTTTAAGACACTCATAAAACAATATTAGCCACCTTTAAATAGTAGCTCATAATAGGGGCACTTTAAAAAAAAAAATGTAATTTCATTTATTTAATAGAAAACTAAATAAAACAAAAAAACAAGGCTAGCACGAATTACGAAAGCAAGATTATAACTTCAAAATTTAAACAAAATCTGAAAAATAGTGGTTTCTAGCTCATTCGTCACTCTGGAAGAAGGTTGAAATGAGCACATTGCATTGTTCCCATAGCAGTGGCCCGCCCATACTTCCTGTGAAGCTACATTCAATTTCATGAACAAAGTCAGTCTGGCTAAGCTGCCGTTTTAGAGCATTTCCGTTACCAAAAAACTGGGAACCAATGAGAAACGAGCTCCTTCCCCCGACACGACTGAGGCGGGTGTAACGCCTAATGTAATGAGTGGTCTGATTGGTTGTAGATTTGTCCAGTAGTATACAGAGGCATCTGATGGAAGGTAGCTTGGCTAGACTAAGCTCCTATGAGCTTTATAGTCGTGGAAGACAGGCTAGTATTCTCAGTCTGTATACTATAGAAGTCCTCTGCTATTCTGAACCATTTCAGTGTCTGAAGAGAGTATGTGTGTGTGGTGGTTTGTGTGTTTGAGGTGAGTGTGTGAGGTTAATGAATGTGCCATCATCAGCGTTTGCAGTACCTGTCGGTATTCAACATAAACAAGCATAAAGCCTGAGGGAGCAAACACACACACACACACACACACACACGTATGAACACACACATGCTCTGTAGCTGTGCTTCTGTAAAGGCCTGTTTTTCAGTAAAGCGTGAATCTGGAGCATTGAAGGATGCTGGGAGGATACAGAGACATCCTAAGTGTAAAATAGGCCAGAGAGTGAGTGTGTGTGAGTCCTTTAGTTCCCCTCAAACACACACACACACGGTCCAAAACACTCGCCAAGAATAATGTGAGTAAAAAAGGCTTTGCTGAGTCTCCGTATGTTTGCTCACCATCTGCTCCACATTGATCAGGAACACTAATAATAGAAATATGTGTTGTGAAGTTGGTTTCTACCTGCTCAAGTCTTTTAGCATTACAAAAGTCTGAGGAAAGCAGACTCTTCTGCTCTCCAAGGCTACTTTTGTTTAATTGAAAAGGATGAAAAATTAGATAATTTAGATAAAATTTTTATAATTTAAAATTAAATTATATTAAAATAATGATTTTTTTTTTTGTATCATTATCTGTTAAACTGTAATGTATTTCTGCGATCATTACTCCAGTCTTCAGTGTCACATGATCTTCAGAAATCATTTCTGATTATTATCAGTGTTGAAAACAGTTGTGCTGCTCAATATTTTTATGGAAACTGTGAAACTGTATTTTTCATGATTCACAGATGAATAGAAAGTTCAAAAGAACAGCTTTCATTTGAAATTAAAATCATTTAAGGTATTATAAATCTCTTTACTGGCATTTCTGATCAATTCAATGTGTCCTTGATTAATACAAGTATAATTAAAAAAAAAACATCTTACTGACTACAAACCTTTCAGTGATAGTGTACATGTAAAATATTCAGTGTCATGGAAATCATCAAAAATGCAAGAACAGACATTTAGTGTGAGTATTTGTGTTGGTAATTGTGGAGTTTCTGTGTTTCAGGAGACTAATGAAATCGTGGCCATTAAGAAGTTTAAGGACAGTGAAGGTGAATAAAACACGATGCACTCATGAGCTTCCACTGATGATAGATGCTGTAAGCACATTAATGACGGATTCATCTGAAGATCATTTATAGAAGAGCATTTATGTAAACATTCTATATTAAAATAATAATATAAGTTATTTAATTTACAAAATAAGACATTTTTGATTAGAATTTAATATGGATAAAATATGCATAACAAAAATTGCAGCTTTAAAGAAAAGCATCTGTTCTATATCAAATTATTAATAAAAACATGAACATTACATACATAAATAGAATTTAGAAATTAATATAGAAATGAGAAATTAATATACATAAAATAGTTTTGTTTTGTTTTTACGACTTTACAGAAGATCATTTGTTCTATAGACATTTGATAATAATAATTAAAAAAAAAATGTTGATTTTTATAAACATTTTCGCACACTGTTCCAGTACTCAAATACTAAAACTAACTTTGTTACTTGAAATAAAGCTGAAATAGAATGCAGTAAAGAATAATTTAAACATAGGGTGCAAAATTGTATTAGAAATAACTAAAAGACATTTAAATGAAAGCACTAAAATATATATTTTTTAAATAAATAAATCTGAAACAAACAAAAAACATTAAATTTCACAAATGTTATAAATAGGAGAATTAGAAAATATAAAAAAAGATGAAACTTAAATAATTACAAACAAGCCTAAAAATATAAAATAAAAATCATAATATTATTTAAAACTGAAACTGACAGTAGTTTCTAGTTTTTATTTTTCTTATATATATTTATATATATATATTTTTTTAATATACAAAAACTTTTACAAAAAAATACATATATAAATGTTTAAACATATATAAAAAGTATTGGCTGTTCACTCATCATGTCTCTATGCTCAGAAAATGAGGAGGTGAAGGAGACGACCATGCGTGAGCTAAAGATGCTCCGCACACTGAAGCAGGAGAACATCGTGGAGCTGAAGGAGGCCTTTCGGCAGCGAGGGAAGCTGTATCTGGTGTTTGAGTACGTGGAGAAGGTGAGCTGGAGAGCGCTGAGGTCTTGGATCCGAGGTCTCCTGAAGGGGTTTGTTGAGATGATCGAGTGTGTGTTTGTGCTGCAGAACATGCTGGAGCTGCTGGAGGACATGCCTAATGGAGCTCTGCCAGAGAAGGTCCGGATCTACATCTACCAGCTGATCAAAGCCATCCACTGGTGCCATAAGAACAACATCGTCCACAGAGGTCACCTGACACTTATATTAGAATGATTCATTTAATATCTACATACAGCTACATTCAAATGGAATTCAATAAATGATATCATCTACAGAGGTGTGAGAGAAGTGTAATTTTTAATACAAATTAAATCATGAAAAAAAAAAGAAAAATAATTCTAAATGTTATTTTTTAAATAAAATATAATTTATTTTATTATGATTTTATTATATTAATGATAATATTATTTTAATCATTACCCAGAGAGATGACAGACGTCTACCGTAATAAAATTAATTTTACTTTCATGTCATAGAACAGAATTTCATTTTTTTGTTGTTGTATTGAAATGTATTTTAATTATGATTTTTAATTGAAATCATTGTCCATTGTTTTTTCATTGTAGTAAAATAAAAAACAATTATATTAAAGTTTCAATATTCATTCACCAGGATGTGAGACCACTTTTTATTAAAATATAATTTAGAAATAATCTATTCTACTTTAGTAATTTTTAATAATAATTCTAAATAATAATAATTGTGTTTTATTTTTTAATTATAAGTTAAAGTATAAGTTTTAATTTAAATTAAGTTATTATTGTTCAAAAAAAATATATATATAACACAATATTCTACTTTAGTAATTTTTAATAATAATTCTAAATAATAATAATTGTGTTTTGTTTTTTAATTATAAGTTAAAGTATAAATTTTAATTTAATTTAAGTTATTAAAATATATATATATATATAACACAATATATGAATTTAATATGAATCATTATCCTCTGAACTGTGTTACATTATGGAGCTTGTTTTATGACAAAATTATTTGAATTTGAATAATAATAATGTAAATTTCAATTACATGTGGATTCAAATACATGTCCCTCGCTCTGGTTTTGTAGATATCAAGCCGGAGAATCTGCTCATCGGCTCCGAGGACGTGCTCAAACTCTGTGACTTCGGTGAGTTTCTGTAGTCATGTGATCGAGAAGCACCAATCACTGAGTTTGTATCTGGATTGTCCGATGCACATCACAGGACTTTGTGTGGTGATCACGCCCACATTTATGCAAATGGTGGGGCGAATACAGATTCTCATACTGACTTGTATTAGACTTCTGAGAGAGAAAGACAGAGTGTGTGTGTGACAGCAGGTGATCCGTCTGTCTCTCACTCCACACACACTGTCTGTTCTTCATTCTGCTGGAAACACTGCCATTGTTTTGATTAGGAAATGTGAGCAAACACACACATCTTCTGTCCTCCTAAAGTCCTCACATAAGAGAGAAACATCACCAGTACGATCTGTTTATGTCTCTTTATCATGTGTTCACTCACACTGATGTCTCTCTGGCAGGTTTTGCACGAGATCTTTCAGAAAGCACCGATGCGAACTACACTGAGTATGTGGCGACGAGATGGTATCGATCCCCGGAGCTGCTGCTGGGGTGAGTGTGTCCCGATCACTGCATGAGAACTTCAGTGAGCGTATAAGAGCTAAATCATAAACATTTGATTTATTTAACTTTCTTTGATGCATCTGGATGTTACTACTTAATTACTTGCTTATTTATTTATTTAATTATACATAAAAATTAATAAAATGTGTAATAAAATGTTGATAAATAAATACAATTTTAATCTGTCTGTTAAAATGTAAAAACATATATATATATATATAGCAAAACTATTATGAGAATATAAAACAACATAAAAAATAGATACGAAATATAGTTAATAGGAAATAATAACTGAAATGAAAAATGCACTATATAAAAATTAAAGCGTTAAATGTTAATTAGAATTAATATAATTAATAAACAACAGTACATGTATATATTTATATAATTTATATTATACATAAATATATAATATAAAAATATATTTCTCTTAAATATATACATAATAAATATGCACAGTACACATGCATATGTAAACAAAAACCTTTTATTTAAAACTTTATTTAGCACTAATTAAAATAATAGATACTTAAAATATATATGAAAATATGAATATATTATATAATTTATTTCCATATTTATTTTTTGTCAATTATTTAATTGTTATTATTAGTTATTTCATTACTTGTTTAAAATAAACAATATCACATAATATGTACAGTATATACTGTAATTGGGCCATGATCATGGTCTTGACAGGTGTGACAGGTTCTTTTTGGTGTTTGAGTCTGGTATGATAATCATAATGATGTGTGTGTGTGTGTGTGTGTGTGTCAGGGCTCCGTACGGGAAGGCGGTGGACATGTGGTCAGTAGGGTGTATTCTGGGCGAGCTGAGTGACGGTCAGCCTTTGTTTCCGGGCGAGAGTGAGATCGACCAGCTCTTCACCATCCAGAAGGTCCTCGGCCCTCTGCCGCCTGAACAGATGAAGCTCTTCTACAACAACCCTCGCTTCCATGGGCTGAGGGTCAGTCTGCCTGTCCTTCTCTAATCAAACCTGTTCCTGTTCTTACTCTGACCGCTTCATCAGTGTGTGTTACCTGTGTGCAGTTTCCCTCGGTCAGCCATCCTCAGACTCTGGAGCGACGATATCTGGGAATCATCAGCCCAGTCCTGCTGGACCTCATGAAGGTCAGAGATTTGTGTGTGTGTGTGTGTGTGTGTGTGTGTGTTTCCGGACAAAACTGTCCTCAAGAGTGAGATCAATCTCACACAATCTCTGTTTGAGGGCATCCAACATTTTTAGTAAATCATTTTAAAAATAAAATATTAAAATAATATGAAAATATAGTTAAAAATAAGAGCAACAGAGGAAATTATGGAATATATTATATGTGTGTATAAAAACAATAATATACAACATAATATATGATCAAACTAATTAGTAAAAAATATATATAGATATGACAAAATATTTAAATTGTAAAATAATTTTGTAAATGTTTTATATAATTTAGAATAAATAAAAGTAATAATTTATATAATAAACAAAAACATTCATTTATAATATAAAAAATACATACAATAAAAAATTAAGTATACTTAAGTACAGTACAACAATCACTTATTAATAAACAATATAATAAATATAAGATAAAAATAAATTAATTTGTTAATAATACGGTTTATATATGTAAAGAGCATAAAAATACAAGGAAATATGATGAATAAAGACAGTTGAAGAATATAATAACAATATTAAAATGTAGAGTATACTTTAAAAGTAAAACAAATAAAAATAACTTTAGAAATAAACAAGTAAATATGTTGATTATTATAATTAATAATGATAACATTTAAAATAAAAGTATTAAAATAATAATAATAAAACAAAACATGCAAATATTTTACATTCGAAACTGTAGAAAAAAAGGGAAATGTATATTTTTTTAATATAGTTAATATAACTATATAATACATAAAATAATGTAATATATAATATAAAAGTAGATGAATAATATGTCCTCATGTGTAGCTGTGTCTGTATCAGTATTGTTGTGAGGGGATTGTGTGTGTGTGCATGACATGGGATGGTACTAGTACTATAAACAGACTGAAAGGAAGAAAAATTAGTCAGTTTTCTGCAACCTTCAAGTTCTAAAGCTGTACGAAATATTACATAATCAACCTAATTAGCGTTTTTGTGTTTGTCATCCATCCCCACACAGATCTGAACGAGCCTGACTTTCTCTTCTCTTGTCTTTTATTCACCCGTGACGTGGGTTTGTGTCGTTCACTGGGTTTCCATTCGCTTGCACTTCATTAGTCTTTACCTGAGGACTGAATTGGCTTGTGTGTTTTGTCAGTGTCTGCGTCGTCATGTCGCTGCATTTGTTAGCGCAGCTGGTCCATGTTTATGCTAATGAGCGTGGCTCACGGCGCTTCATTAGGTGAAGGTGTCGTATCATTACCGCCATAACTGTGCACTAATTATATTTACAGCGGTGGTTTCCTTATTTCTGCAGCGGCAACTCTCCTGTTGCTAATAATCCTGGTATTGAAACTATCCTCTGGAAAACTCCAACAGGACGCTCGTTCCGTCATGTGGTTTTATTAAAGCATGAATCATGCCTGAAATAAATGAAGTGTAGGACATTGTGGTAATTAATGCTAACGTGTTCTGGGCTTGTTGAAGCTTGTTTCCTCTGGCAGTCGGATATTAATAGACATTCGTTGGATGAAATCTGATGAAATCTGTCAAAATGATTTTCAAGTCCTGTTTCACCACAAAAATCAAAAGCAGGAAAAAAATAGTAATATGTATTTTGCATGAAAACTGTGAGGCTTGCTTTTAGGACCGTGATTTCAGGCAGTGGCGTCAAAAGTATTTACATTCATTACTCAAGTAGAAGTATAGATACTAGGATTTAAAATGACTTTTGTAGAAGTTGAATTATTATCTTTTCATTGTTCAAGTTTTTTACTCAAGTAAAAGTACTGGTTTCAAAACTACTAAAGTATAAAAGTAAAAGTAATGTAAGGGGGAAAATGCCATTAAGCACAAAATCTTATGAAGAGTTATAAAGTTAGCATAGCCTACTTATCAACACATTCGCCTATAGTTTCCAACGACAGAGTTTTAGTGCCACCCCCCCAAAAAAAAGAAATCTAAAACTATGAGATCGTAGATCAAAAGATTTTCCAGTGCAGTCTTTTAATAAATATATGTATGTTTAAGAGATAACTCGTCTTTTTCTAACGATATACAATTTTAGATAATTATACGAATATAGTTTAATGCACTATTGAACTATATAGAGAAACGGTGCTTTGACGCGAGCAACACCAGGAACACAGATGCTGTATAGTCCTCGCTGGAGTGTGTGATGGGATGTGTGTTATGTGCAGGTGCGAGGGATCACGTTCAAACCAGAAGAGTGTCGGAATGATGTGTTTCTAATCCAACCGTGATCAAATTCACTCTATCCGGACGGCGCGATATATCTGGATGTTTGTTTGTTTGATAAAAAGCCAGAATGAAAACAAGCCAAATGAAATAGGAGTCACAAGGCTATTTTTAAAGTAGAAAGTACAGATAATTGCGTGAAAATGTAAGAAGTAGATGTAAAAAAAATAATGCTGAAAAATAATTATTCCAGTAAAGTATAGATACCCCAAATTTCAAATAACAAAGAATTTGTACTTTGCTACTTGACACCTCTGACTTCAGGACATGAAATGCAAACATTCTCATTACTAAAATGTCAAAAAAAAAATATAATAAATAGTAAAATACTGTTTACTTTTAATTTAATAAATAATTTTTACATATATATATAAAAAACCAATTACTATAATTGAGAATTATGACCTCAAAGAAAACAACAGTACATAATTATTCATAAGTTCATTAATTATTTATATATTTATATTTATATTATACTGCCTAGAAATTGTTTTGTTAATTGTGTCCTACTGTATATTCTAAAATATAGTACAGAGCAAAAAATTGTATATGAAGTTACTGATTCTAATACAATTAATTATAAAAATCAGAATTAGGGAAGTGTGCTTAGTTTTTATGAAAAAGAATGTCATAGTTTCTTTTTTCTTTCGGTTTCACTGTGAAACGTTTTCATTGCATCGAATGGTTGAGACTGTCAGTCAGGATTATCCATGTCATTGTGGTTTGTATTTATAGAACCTGTTGTTGTTAAACCCGAATGAGCGCTACCTGACTGAACAGAGTCTGAACCACCACGCCTTCCAGACTCAGCGCCTGACGGACCGCCCCGGGCCACTCACACCCACGCCTGTCCGCTCCTCCAAGAGGAAACCGCTCCTGGATAACAGCGCCCCCAGCAGGTCAGGAGGAGTAGTGAGATCAGACTGAGGAGTATTGGTGTTAGAGTGATTCGCTGTGCTTGAAACGGAAAACTAGGGCACTAATTGTATACTGGCTAATTATCAGGTTAGGTATTCAATATTTCAGATAGTAGTTTTGGCTTACTTCATTTAGATTCAGCATTCCTCATCAAGTCAATATGAGTGCATTACATTATGAGATACAGAATATTACGCGATCTTGTATACTGCACATTTTGTAGGCCATCAGGTATTCCATACAAAAACAGGGTGCACAAGACAAAAATAAGTTGAGATGGACAACAGTTAGACAGATGGATAAATCGACAAATGGATAGACAGACAGACAGGCAGGCATACAAACAGACAGATAGATATACTGTATAGACAAACAGACACAGATAGATAGATCTATCTATCATCTATCTATCTCAAACAGTGTTGCATATAGTCACCTAGGTTTGCATACTTTCATTTTTTAATTGGTCTTTAGGGGTCATGTGGTCAAGAGTGTAAGTCACCATCGCTCAAACAGCCGCGACTGCTCCAGTCTGCCCCGTCACGGGCACGAAGACCTCCACCCGTCCAGCACCGAGGCATTCCTGAATGGGTCAGTTCCGTCTGCCAACAGCCTGAGCCCGGTGATGCACCCCAAATCCTTTCAGCCCCTCAACCGCTCAGCATCGTGCGGTAAAGACCTGGCCAGCCTGCAGCATGCCAAAGAGGCCAAATCAAAAGTGGGCGATTTTGACTTCGGCAAACCAGCAGACGGACCGGTGCCCAAATACCTGAAATCCAACACGCCTCGCTCCCAGAACCGCCATTCTTTTGTGGAGGGCAAGACCAGCACGCTGACAGGGGAACGGGAGAAACAGAGTCGGCATGGTTACGGAGAGTCCACCGCCTCATCATCTTCGGGCGGAAAGGGGTCGTCTTCCTACCTGAGTTTGTCCAAGAGTCACGGAGTGCTTAGCGATGCCAAATCTGTGAGCAACCTCAGCGACATGCGACTGCACCCAGATGACCCCGCTGGCTCTCCTCGCTACTTCCCCAGCAGCTGCTTGGACCTCAACATGAACCTGAACTTGCCAGCACCGGGCAGTCCATCCTTGCAACACGGGGAGCGTTCCGGACACAGTCCCGCAGTGGGGCGTCGCAGCAAACTGGAGCGGGATGGAAGCACGGCTGAGCCATCCACCCGCCGTTCCTCATCAAGGCAGAAGAATGAGGGAAACCCTGTTGATCCGCTTGACACTAAAGGGGGACTAACTGTGTCTGCACCCCATGAGTTTCCCTATGGTGTGGGTTACACCAGCCCGTTTTCCTCCCAACAGAGGCCGCATAGGCACTCCATGTACGTGCGGAGGGAACGTGGGCGACCCCACGGGGGCGAGGTGAGCGGATTATCAGTGGGGCAAGGGATTCCCACGAGGGCGAGTAGTCTACAGCTCCTGACCCCTCAGCTACAGCATCGGACCCTGCCGAGGCACATGGGCAGCGCCGTGTCGCGGGACGCAGGATTAGACGACATCAGGGTCAGTCCTTCAGACCTCATTCGCTATCTTTAGTGATAAGCTAGCGCAGAACACTGCAGCATGCTTTCTGACGCCTAAGAGTGTTTGTGAAGTGTGTAGAGTTGGTCCAGTGGTGGGTCTGGATCAGGAGTGGACAACTTGGGTCCTGAAGGACCTGCCTTGCAGAGTTTAGCTCCATCCCTAATCAGTCAGTCCTGAAAAATCAATCTTAAATTCTTAAAGTCTGCAAAAATTACAGGCAGGTGTGTTTAGTCAAGGTTGGAGCTAAACTCTTCATGACGGTAGTCCTCCAAAACTGGAGTTGCCCATCCCGGGTCTGGATGAAGTCTGGATGTGTGGCTTGTAAATATTAAGCTCTGCTACAAACCTTAATAAGCTAAAAGTATCTATTGTCTACATAGGATGCTAGCTTCTAAGGCCACATCCTACAAAATTTAGAATTAAAATATTGGCTCCCTTTCGAATGATGGGAGTGAATATGATTTTAATTGATCACAACACAAAGGGAGTTGAAGTCGAGTGACAGGAAGATGAATTATCCTATTTATCTATCCTGCCTACCTGTCTATCTCACTCTCTCTCTCTCTCTCTCTCTCTCTCTCTCTAGTTTGTGTACAGTATGTTGTCTGGGTGTGTTGTCTAGATAGTCTGCTCACTAGGGTTTGTAACAGGGTGTTTGTAGCAATGTGCGCAGACGCTTTGTGCTTCACCTGCTCTCATCTCTCCATGAACAGAGTGACCCCGCAGCCGCAGAGGTCAGTCATACGCGACCTTTAATCCGGGAGTCCACACGGGACAACACCACTGCCTTTCACGCGCCACGGCAAAAGAGCGAGGTCCGCACCATCCTGCTTTCCCTCTCTTTCACTGTCTCTTTACCTCCTCCTCTTCATACTCCTCTTTCTGCTGCCCATGTTTCTGTTTGCTTTGCTCTCTCATTCAGACAGAGGCATTTCGGTTGTGTTTTCCTCTGTTTGGAGTTTGAACACAGGGAAAATCATCACTGTTGATGATAAATAATGTTCTCAGTGTTACATGCAGCACTTTTTCAGCTGGAAAGCATCTTTGACAAATTTTGATGCTGCAGGGAGGAGTTTATCACGAGCAGCTCACAGATGACAGCGGATCGGCCAAAGAGAACCGCATGATGTACAGCGACTCAGTGCCGCGACGGGTTGGGAGTTTCTACAGGGGTCAGTCACCGCACGGTTAAGGACATAATCATTATTCATAATAAGAAAAAAATGTCATAATACTACAGTTCTTTTGTTACTTTAATTTATTTAAATACAGTATAATTTAATATAAGTAATTTTTATTTATTAGTTGTTTAATATTTTGTTTTGAGATTTTTATTTTATTTTATTATTTTTATTTATGTTTTTTTGTTCTTTAACAAATGCATTTGAAAAGTTCTCTGTTCCCAGTATACTTCAGTCTTGTATGATAGGTTCATGCAGTGTTTGCTACAGTCTCTACACTGCAGGCGCAATGCAAATCAAATTAAATTGCTCCCATTATAATCAACAAAACTGCGATACAGTCATTTAATGCTAACTGTGTTGGAAGGACAATCAAAACGCAGCAAAACAAATACCACTTAAAAAAAAAAACACACACACACAAAACAGTTGTTGTTATGGAAGAGAGGGCGAGTCATGCAAAAGTTACTTTAACAGTGAAGTAAAAACACTGCTTGATCTCAGTGCATTGATCTCATTAATGTGTTAATATTGTTCTGTTTGGATCAGTGCCGTCTCCCAGACCAGATAACTCATTCCACGAGAGCTCAGGAGTCACGATGGACAGCAGCCACAACATACACCAACCCACATACGACCCGTGGTGAGGATGATGGACTCACACGCTCTATTATTGCCCTGCATTTTCATTTATATATGCTTTCCCAAAATATATTTATATTTATAGCCACAGTGCAATGAATGCTTTTTAAAAATATTTCTAATGCTTGAGTGCATTGGTCAGTCAAGTAGGAAAAATTTACAAACATAAAATGAGTCTTAATTAGAAAATAAAAGATCATAATAAATATTCACAGTACACACACTTATGTTATGTAAACAAAAACTTTATTTTGTTGGATATGAATAATAATTTGACAGCACTAATTAAGTGTGTCTTGTTTGACGAGGACGGAGTCTGAGGCGCGGGACATAAGTCCTCCAGAACCCACCAAAGAGAAGGAGAAACAAGGCTTCTTCAGATCCATGAAGAAAAAGAAGAAGAAGTCTCAAGCCGTGAGTGTGTGTGTGTGTGTGTCACCTTTTATGTATTGTATATGTTTTATGTCTTACAGTTTAATGTGTGTGTAAGTGACTAGTAGAGTGTAAACCAGACCTATCACCCGACCCGGTCTTTTGAAGTCACATGATAGCTTTGTGAGAGGAACAGTCCAAAATCAAAATTAATTAAATGAACATTAAAATTAATATTAAAACTATACAAAATAAAACAAAATGTGTCGTGGTGATCATTAGTCATGATGTGAAAAAAATAATTATATATATATATATATATATAAAATGTATTTAAATATAAATCCTAATCAATCTAAAATTTGGTAAAATCTCTTAGATAAGTTGATTAGTTTGCAGGTTATTGTTGTTATTTAAAACTAAAACCATTAAAAATGTTTTTGCTACCTGGAAGGAAATTAAATATAAAATAAATAATATCAAATAAACAGAAGTAATAAATATATTTTTTAAATTAACTGAAATAAAATGTAAAACTAACAAACAAAAATTTTTAAGTTAAATTTTATGTGCTAAAATAACTAAAACTAAAATGAAAAAAGTATATAGAAAAAAAATAATCAAAATTATAAAAACTAAATTAGCAAAAACTTTTAACTAAAATTTTACATGAAAATGGAAACTATGGAATCTAGTAATATTAATTATTATTAATAAGAAGAAATATTAATAAGAACTAACAAAAAATAAAAATATAAAATAATTGTATGGGCCCTAGGGCTAGGACAATAAATTGATGCAGAATTGATTTGTGGATCGATTCTGAGATCTTTCAAAAACATCGCGATTCTTCTGGATTAAAATCTGAGCTTAATTTCGGCTCAGAATGCTTTTATGACACCAGATTAATGTAAACAGTCTACTCTAAACACCCTTGTAATTGTAAATAACCTTTACGGATTTTATGAACGATTATTTTAGATTAAAGTGTGTGTATAAATTTGGAAACAAGCAAAGTATGGCTGTTTCTAAATTATGCAGCGGCATCTAATGTCAAAATCTCAAAGTTGATCCATGAATCTGATCTGATCTGCATTCATTTATTGCCCCAGCCCATATGAGCTCTGATCAGTGTCTCTGTGTGAGTGCTGTGCTCTTGTATTGCAGACAGACGCTGATGACGAGCGAAGACCAGTCGTGAGGAAAGCTCTGTTTCCTCTCTTTCACTCTCAGAGGAGCTTCACACACAGCTCCTCTGAGAGAGAGTGCCCCCTAGTGGCCACAGCAATGGTACACCAGTCTCACACACACAGTCCAGTCCCTAACACACACTAAACCGCTGCATGATTAACAGCACTAATCACTCCTGCTCCGCTGGGCTGGGCGTGCGTCTCCTCATTGGCTGTCATGTCTGTGATGTCATCGACTCATTAGAATGACTCCACCCCTATGTGCATCCTGCGGTTTGCATGTTTTTCCACCGAAACAAATGTTATAGATGTCATATTTGTGTTATTTTACTGTCCAAAATCAAGGGAGAATGCTTGGAAATTTTCTGTAATTCAAGAAGATGCCATTTTCATTTCTGAAATGCATTAAACAATACTATATTACTTTAAAAAGAATAACTAAAAAGAGAATAAAAAGAGCAAGTGTTGTGCTTGTCTGTGGGGGGCTGTTGTTTTGATGTACTGCTGTGCTGTGGAGATGATTGACAGCTCTATGTGGCGTGTGATTGGTCAGGTGTCGAGCGAAGGACCGGATCAGGTGCTGATACAGAAAGCGTCACGCTCGTACACGCACCAGGGCAGCAGGCATCGCACCCGCAGCCGAGACCGAGAGCGCAGTCGGGACCGAGAGCGAGAGCGAGACCAGGACCCGGAGCGGGACGCAGACTGGCCCGTCGAGAGAGCAGCCGAAACACACTCACAGGTGCTTGAGAAATATGTTATCGCCCAGAGACATATCCTACATGTGTTTAGAAATTTGCTGTCAGTAGGATTTTCTAGTATCACCGAAAGAAGGCTGCATTTACTTAAGAAAAATAAGTAATATTTTTCTGTGTGAATATCTGTTCAAATTGAATTTATCTAAATTTTACAAATGAGGAGAACAATGGAAGCAATCTGACCAGCGAGAGACCAACAGTCAGTGTGTGCAACGACAGGTTCCAGTTAGTCTAGTACAGTAAATGTAACTATAAATAGTAGAATAGAATGGGTACTGTACTGTAAGTGCTAGCATTAGTTGGTCAGGAGCTGGCGAAAAAGCGTCTTTAGATATTAAATGGCTAGACTGAGAATTGATTTGAGAATGAATTGAGATCGGAAGGTCGTTCTACCAGCTGGGCAGAGTCCAGGAAAAGGTCACTGAGAGTAATTCGGTACCTCTTTGGGATTGCACCACAAGGCGTCGCAGAACGCAAGCTCCTGGAGGGTTCATAAGTTTGAACTAGCGAGTTTAGGTATACTGGTACAGCTTGGATGGTCGAGTTGAACAGCTTGCTCTGACAGGAAGGGTGTTGTCTTCTTAATATTGTATAAGGCAAATCTGCAGGACCGGGTTGATGTAGCAATAGGTCTGTGCAGTTTAACTGATCATCGATCACAGCTCCAAGGTTCCTGGCCGTCCTGGAAGGAGTTATGGTTGACGAAACCAGCTGTATAGAGAGGTGGTGATGAAGTGATGTGTTGGCTGAGACCACAAACAGTTCTGTCTTAGCAAGGTTGAGCTGAAGGTGATGAAACCTTACCCCTCCAAGACACCCTGAAGGACCTACTTGAGAGGCAAGACTTTAACCAGAGGAGTGCGGATCCTGAGATGAATTGAATGGAAGAAGGGATACCAGTCTGTAGTTTTCTGAAAGAGCTGGATTCAGAGTGTTTTTTAAGCAGTGGGGTTTCTCAAATGCTGAGGGAAATGTACCAGTGTGAAGGGAGATGTTGATAATGTAAGTAATTGCAGGTAGAACTGAATAAGATAGATCAAGATCAAGTAGTAGGCTGATTGGAAAGTATAAGTTTGGAAAAGTCTGCATGTGCTGTAGAGCTACTTCAAGAAATAGAAATATTATACTTAATTATACACATCTTAATTTAATTTTAATTAATATGAAAGTATATTTTAAAACCATCTTAAGTTGCAGGAATAAAATACCCACACAGAAATAATGCATAATAGGGTTTATTAATAGTACGTTTATTAATAGCACACTTGTGTGGTTACAGCACAATATGTTATATAATCATAGTCCGTTTTAGATTTTTATAAATAAGGCATTAAATTCCATATACACTGCATATAAAAAGTATACAAATAAATTTGACGTATAATCTATTTTTAATTATTGTTTATAAAAAGGTTATACATGTAAAATAATTTATGTAAATTATATAAACAGATTTGTTTTTCATTTTTATAAATTCTTTAGCATATTACTTCTAAATAACCTGTGTATAAATTATGTAAATTGTATAAATGTATAAATAAAGAAAATATTAAATTTTATGAATTCTGCATTAAATTACTAATACATTCTATAAAATATAGAAGGTTCTGTTTTTGAATTTGTAGAATTTTTGTAAAAAAAAAACAACTTATTTTTATAAATTCTGTATTGACTTGCATATAGATTCTGTGTTAACATACATATAAATATATTCTAAGAAATATACTGTATGTACATGAAAAAGACATACAACATGTGAAGTAAAGCCTTGTTTCTCTCTCTCAGCCTCTGAAGTCTTTGCGGAAGCTGCTTCATCTCACCTCCTCATCCTCGTCCTCCAACCAAACCTCGGCAGACCTCCACTACCCCCTGCCCTCCTCCAAAGCAGGCGGGAGCTTCGTGGAGCCGCGTGGCCTCGGCTCCATGCAACCCAAGGGCCGCTCGACTGCGTACAGGGCCCCAGCGCCCCTGGAGTCCGGCTGGCACTCCAGTGCTCTGGGCCGTCCCGAGGGAAACCCGTACCCCGACCAGCTGACCTCCAAACCGGGCCCCAACGGCTTCGCTCGCCACTTTCGTTCACGTTTGCCAAACCTGAATGACCTTAAAGAGACGGCGCTGTGAGTCTGACTCACCTCTGATGGACCTTCTTTTCTTGCGTATTAAGGGTAGGCCTATACGTCTTTATTTTTGTCTTTTAGTTTTTAATATTTGATAGCACTTCTTATATTATTTATGTACTGTAACTACTGTATTTTTTTGTTATCAGATAATACAGCAGATGATATAGCTCTATGTAAATGGGAATATATAAATGTATAGCACTATATGTGCAGCTTTAGTTTCTACTCTGGTTGTAGTATATAAATATGATCTGATTCTGCATAATTACTCTTATATTTGGCTAAAGGTTCATGTATAGACAGTATTGACATTTATTTTATAGTTCTAGAATAAGACTACAGTATATATAGATATTACAAGTTTGTCTTTGAGTATTTTCTGTTTACAATTCAGTGAATATCAGTAGATATTAAGAGTAACAGTAATTAACGGTAAGAATGCGCGATTATATGTGCGTGAGCTTCCCAGATAGCGCATGTATGTTGCTTATTTATGTATAAATTAACTCTTAAATGTTGTGAACGTCATGATAACACACAAAAAAAGGGACGACAAACACTAGCAAATAATTGAGATTTTGAGAGCAGTGTCTTTTGCTCACCAAAGCAAGTAAAATCAGCAAGATTGTGAAAAATGTTTACAATTTAAAATAGCTGTTTTCTATGTGAATGTTCAACTGGAATTTATTCCTGTGCTCAAAGCTGAATTTTCAGCATCATTACTCCAGTCTCCAGTGTCACATGATATACTGATTTGCTGCTTGAGAAACATTTCTGATTATTATTAGCGCTGAAAATATTTATAATGTTACAAGTCATCAAAGAATCCTGAAAAAAAATATTGAGTGCCAATAATAATCAATAGAGCATTAAATCAGTATATTATTATGATTTCTGAAGGATCATGTGACACTAAAGACTGGAGTAATGATGATGATAAAAATACAGCTGGGCATCATAGGAATAAATTACACTTTAAAATATATTGACATAGAAAACAGTTATTTTAAACTGTAATAATATTTCACAATTTTACTTTACATCTGAATGTGGTTTTAATCAAATAAATGAAGCCTAGGTGAGTAAAAGAGTCATTAATAATTTGACCCATAGTGTACTGCAGATGATGAAAGGTCAAAAAAAACGTCCCGACAACATATGTGCGCTATCAGGGTTTCGTGTGAGTGTTTTGTTAGTCTTTACAAATCACAACCAGTGAAATTTCTTAAGCCTTTTAAACGACAATTGAAGCAAAAACGTCAACCAAATCTGACCAAATCAAATGAAATGGCGTGGCTCTACCTGCTGGCCATTGAGACCCACTGCAGCAAAAAAAAAGAAAAGAAAGAAAGAAAGTCAGAGTATAAGATGCCTTTATTACTTATAAAGCAAGATTACTTTTTACTATATCTTATCAGTCTTTGATTCCCTCAGGTATAGAGTTCTTTGAACACTGCAAATACAGTTTTACATGCAATATCTGGATATATCAGATGTCGAAGATCTTTAGATTGTTTCTTGTTTTTGTTTAGGGAAATAGAGCCAGTGTGTGTGTATACACGAGGAGGAGAAATAATAATAATAATAATTTATAAATTTTATGCAATATGTAATTTCACATTCGCCAGATAATCTTCTAAATAAAGCTCAAGGTTCCTGGAGGCGTATTGTTTCCTCTCAGCTGGTTTTACACGAATGATTCATTTGTCAGTCGGATACATGAGATGTCAAACGCCAGGGTTTCCTGGAAAACCCAGCTCGATTACACATCAGCGATACGCATCTCATTTTATTTTCAAAGCTATATATAAGAATTTCCTCAAATCATCTAGATGAGTGAGTATTTTGATCATGAACTGGTCAATTAGCCGCTAATCCATGACATAAATGTCCCTTGTGCCTGAGCTTTCTTCATCAGTCTCTTATACTGCCCCACGTCTCATATCGCAGGATTGTCATGATGATGGACGGTGTTTCACTCTATAATCATGTGTTCTTCAGATACACGAAGAGCTGAGATGATAATGAGCTCATTTAAATAACCATAAAACTGTCTGTTTAAAAAAACAACAATCCATGAATAAATAAAACCAAACCAAATCAAATGTGAATTGTCCTTTAACGGTGCACTTGAAAATGTATTTATTTTTTTTCTTTTCGATCCTAGCGTTGTATAAATTGGTTTCTTTTTTGCTAGCAGATACCTTTATTGAGCGTGGAACAAATGCAAAGCTAATTTTAGCATCATCTCCTACACCCTTGATGTTAACACACACTAAAGCTTCCAGCATATCTTATTTGAAATTTGATCAATAGCAGTTACTAGGTCGGCACATTGTGTCAACCCATCAAAAACCTTCACATAACATTCCCATATTTACGTAGGAAACCATATAAAAACATTCTTGGAACAAAAAAAATGACAAAACCCCTCTAAACTTTGATAACCTACAGTACAGAAAACCTATAAAGAATGTTTGTAAATGGTTATCGCCATGTTTTATTTTTAAAACAATAAACAAACTTTCCCAAAACAATGTAGGGAGATTTCGTAATAACTTAAAGGAAAACTATACAAAACATTCTTCAATGTTTTTTTAACTGTAAACTAACCTTCCCAGAGTGTTGTGATAATGTAAAGAGAACATGTTGGTAACCAACAATTGTTAGCTGGGCAGTTTTTAGTCTTCTATTGAGTTTTATACCGACACAGACTCTCTTCATCTGTTAATTGAAATGCTCCTGTCTCTCTAACATGGATTTTCTCCAAAAGACACATGTATTACATTAACACCAGTGTGCGAGTCCTCTTCTGGTTATATTCAGTCGCCATTTATTAGATGATAATAGTTTATTTTGGTTGTTGTGGTGAGTCAGAAACAGCCGCCAGCAGAGCTAGCTAGCTACTGTATTTCACAGGCTTCATCAGTGATGATGATTAATAAATGCATTTACTAAGAAGCTTGATAGTTGTTCACGTTTTCTGACTCAATTATTGAATTAGTGTGGCATTTATTCAGTTCTCATTTCAGAACGCATAAGAAAAAGGACTATTTCTCTTTTTTTTTGTAAACTTTGCAACTCAGCAAGCCATTGATAATAAACCAGTCCTTCTAGACCAAAAATGGTTATTTGGTTTATTATTGTTATGTGTACATACAGAAGCTACTGGTACCATTTTGAATGGCCCGTTACCTACTGATCAGCTTCCAGATTATTTTTTTTTCTAGTGTGATGGTGTCTGAAGCTTATCTTAAGCCATGGCGCATTTGTTCATGCACATGAGCAGCTCCAGGCGCAGGGCGATACGCGTGTGCCAGCCCAGAGGAAGAATCCGCAGAAACCTGGCCACAATCGGAGGACGCAGCAGGTTCTGGACTGTGGAGGAGCGGTCCGTGTTTCCATAAAACACCTGCGAGATGAACACAAGCCAGAAACATCACTAACTAATGTAGAATCACCACTGACTAATAAAAGCTTGTCATCCAAAACATTATCAGACAACAAATGTGACCACAAAACCAGTCAATCTTTAATAAATAATCTTTCCACTGATGAATGGTTTGTTGGGACAGAACAATATTTGGCTGAGATGCAACTATTTGAAAATCTGGAATCTGAGGGTGAAAAAAATTTAATATTGTGAAAATGACCTTTAAAGTTGTTTAAATGGAGTTCTTAGCAATGCATGTTACCAATCAATAATTAAGTTTTGATTTCTTTATGGTTGGAAATTTACAAAATATCTTCATAGAACATATTCTTTACTTAATATCCTAATGATTTTTACCTTAAGAGAAAAATTGATAATTTTGACCCATACAATATATTCTATAAATATACCTATTTAAGTATGTGAGTATATGCCTGTGCAGAAAGTGTTTGAATAGGAAGCTTAACAGAAATTAGTAAAAATTGGAACTCTGTGATTTAAAATACAGACAGACAGATTACCGTTTAAGAGCATTTCACACAAAGAACAGTAACTGTGAGAGGTATTATCATGTATAAGCTTCTTTGGAGCCTTTATATTTTCACTCTTTTCAACTTTGTTGCTACGTTTAGCAACTTTTCAGACAACCCTAAAATAATTTAAGCAACTTTTGATAAGTAACTCAAATGATAAAAAAAAGATGTCTAGCAGTACAGATATCATGTAAATTATGTTAGCTGCTATTTACACTATATACAGTACACTTTGTTCACAGCTTGAACCTGCGATTGTTGATCAGTTGAAACACTGAGAAAAGAAAATCTAGAAAAATGGAAAAGGTACTAATTTTCCAGGACATTATCTGTTGTAACCCAAAAACACAAAATACAAAGTGTATTTAAAACTGCAGCTAAAACACCTGTAGAAAAATTATTTTCTATTATGCTCTATTTTTGTAGAACACTAACTACTAACACATGCTTAAAAGTATTGTTCAGAACATGTAACTTTGCTAGTCTACTAGCTAATAAAAAACTAGCTTAAATTGTAATCGTTCAAAATGTTTATTTATTTATTTCCATTATTTTAACAGGATATTCCCATTGATATGTAAAATCTCTTCATTCAGGGAGTCCAGGGGCCTCATGTATCAACGCTGCATATGCACAAAAACTCAGCGTACGCCAGATTTCACATTTGGATTTACTTACGAAGAAATCAACGTGAGAATGTGCGTTGTCTGCGCCAACTCCATGCCTGGCGTACGTGTATTTTTTTGTGTGTGTTTGTTTTATTTCCTTTGCCAACTCCTAGAAGCAATTGTTTTAAATAGCACACTACAAAGTATCGCACCAACACATTAAAAGATTGCTATTCATTTAGAATTAATAAAATGGGTTAATTGACACAATATTTTTATAGACTTAGAACATATAAAAGCATTTGCAAATGTATACAACCCTTAGTCTATGGCAATGGCAGTGTTGGCCTTATTAGTGCGTTTACATGGACGCTCTTAATGCGATTATTCCCAGATAGCAAAATTCATGCGGCCCATACCCGGCCCACACCAGACGGCTACATCCGGCCCACATACCGCATGGAACGATAACCATGAACCCAGTTACGTTTAGAGAAGAAAGCATTTTTTGGTAAGGAGAAAATCGCAATTTGTGTGTCATCGTTCCAGTGGTCAGTGTGTGCTTTAGTTAGGCTCTTGACCCTTATATTAGTAGAATTAAATGTTTTTTTGGCAAAACTTATCAAGTAATGATGATTATGCTGTTTTTTTTTGTTTTTTATTACTCGAATGTCTGAGCTGAACTACTATCTGTGTTGTATTGACAATGACTGGCTTGTCATTACATAGCTAAAATGCCAGTGTTTTTCTCACATGTTCTTTTCGGCTATTCTGTTCTGTCACATTCTCACGTTGATTTCATCATTAGTAAATCCAAACATGAACGTGAAATCTGGCGTACGCAGCGGTGATACATGAGGCCCCAGGTCATTTTCTCTTATCAGGTTTGTAGGTTCAGGTTAATATGTTGCTAAAAATGTTGGTACCATATTTTTTACAGTAAAATTTTGGCAACCACAGTTGTTGTTTTTTTTTTTGTTTTTTTTACAGTATATACTTAGATGTATTGCAGATGTGCAAACAGTCAAAAAGGTTAGGATAGGGTCAAACATTACATAATGATTTTACTCCTAACACAGTTTACTCAGGCTTTTACCCTGTTGTTCCCGGTCTGGTCTTTGTAATAGATCCAGTTGAGGTTGTCTTGGGTTCGGTACTGCAGGCTGTATTTGGTGGTCCATTCGTCAGCATCACAGCGGCCCTGGGTCATGACACCCGAGACCACCCGGACCTCCTGGAGGTCGATCTGAAGCCACTGACTCGTGTCCTGGAACTTGGACAGCCAAGCACAGCTGCGACGGAGCAGAGACCACTTCATTTCAAACTACACACAATAGGTTAAACCTTAGTCATTTTGCTTCAATTTTAAACGTTTTTTTTCGGAGACACTCACCCAAAACCCTGACTGTTCAGTCTGGCTTTATTTGGGGTCCATGAGGAGAACCAGCCCACGTACTGATCCTGGTTTGAACAGGTAAGCTGCTCCACCATCACCGACCCTGACTCAAACCCCATCGGCTTGTGGTACGGACACTCTGATGGGAAACGTCAGGTCAAGAACAACATGCTACAGTAAATATGGCTTGCACCCTAAATAGGACCAGCACCCAACAGTTCCTCAAATCCTAAAACTATCAACTATGAAGCTTACATTAAGTTTTTTTTTTATTTCCTACCATGTCGTTTTTAATTCATAACATGCATTGCTAAAAACTTAATTTGGACAACTTTAAAGTCGATTTTCTCAATATTTCGTGCACCTTCAGATTTCAGATTTTCAAATATTTGTATATTATCCTACCCTAACAAACCATTAATCAATGGAAAGATTATTTTTTCATCTTTTAATGATAGATATACCCTAATATAACAGGTTTTGTGGTCCAGGGTCAAATATTTCAAGTTGGAATATAGCTAATGGAATATAGCATGAAAATATCTTAAGACCTTATTGGAGACGTTTACCTGAAAACCCCATTGACTTCTAAATGATGGAAGCAAAAGTGTTAAAACACTATTTTGCAGTTGGCCAACAAAAATAAATTATTTCAGCTGCCTCTAGAATATGAGTGAAACGAACACAAATGCATGCTTTGAATATCATAGTAAATGAATGAAGCGTGAATAAAGTGCATTATTGTGTATTGCTGTACACCCAAAGCACATTACAATCATATGGGAGGATGTATTGTTAAATAGGAGTCTTTTCCAGGTTGTGTGAAGATTAGGAGTCCTGTTGATTGGCATGTGTGGATGTCCAGCAGTTTGTGAAGACACAGGACAGACAGCCCTATTTCAGGCCCGGTAATCTGGGCATCACAATCATTAGTCATGAGATTATCCGCTGGCACTCTCTACTCTCAGCATCACCGTTCCTCACTTATTCTCACTCTGATCTCTCACTCATCTCATCTCATTGTCTCCATCAGACAGTCCTCTAGTTCTCTTTTTTTCCTGATCTGTTAGTTTGATCGTAATGTAAGACTGAGGTCAGAGGACGGTTCATGTGTCATCAGTTTTAGCGGAAGCATCATGGGTGATTGCTCACGTAATCGCTCGAAAGCCTCTTTGCTTCATGCCCTGAATCAGTAAGCATGCACCTCTGAAGTGACCGAGGGATGCTCTCAGCTCTAATCTTGCCAGTGACAGCTAACAGTGCCATTCATTGCATGACCATGCATGTTTTTGCCATTTAACACCCACACAGGCCAAATGACAGCAGGACGGGGCAAAAATTCAGTGACAAGAAGAAATAAATATAAACATGATATACTATATTGTCTTTCTTGCTTGATTTTGCTAACAAAAATGGTTCCAAATTAAGCAATGTTGTGCATCCTTGCAGCAGCACAATGCAGTGTTTATACTGAAAACATTTGTATTTTAAACAAATCAGGTGAGTCAGTGATTCACTGAACTATTCGTAAAAACTGTTTTTCCTTTGTTCCGAATGAATCAGTTGTTTTAAAAGAATCAATTTAACAAATGACTCAGTTACTCACTTATAGGCTCATTTTCCAACTCCTCTATAGACTTAAACAGTTGAGTTTTACTATTTTTCGAATCCATTCAGCTGATCTCTGTTTCTGGCGGTGATAACGTTTAGCTCTAGCTTAGCATAGATCATTGAATCTGATTACACCTTTAGCATCTCACTCAAAAATGACAGTTTTGATATTTTTCCTGGCTGGGGACTATTTTCAGGCCCTGCGTAATATTATGGTGCCTGCTGCAGCCATAGTATTAATTTTCTTTTAATTTTCTGTCTGTCTTAGGACATGATGTCACTACAGAAGAGTCAAGTTTTAAATAGGTAAAATATTTTAATTCTTTGGTAGTTTTTAAGCAAATGCTAATGGTCTAATCAGATTCAATGATCTATGTTAAAAGTGCTATCATCAGACCCAGAGATGATCTGAATGGATTCAAAAACAGTAAAACTCAACTGTTTAACTCTAGGGGAGTTGCCACATTTTAGTTTCTCATTAAAAAGTGTCATATATTTTTTCTATCATTTTTATAAATTAAGCCACTAAGCCAATGTAACACGCACACACTCACACATTATATATCTACAGTGGTGGCCAAAAGTATTTGTATTTTCACCAGCTAAAAAATGGTTTGGAAGCCTCGTCTCAAAAATGCTTCAAGAAAGGTATCTGCAAGAGCTGCTGAGAAACTGCTCAAGTGCACCGAGGGCAAAAGTTGCTTAAACAAACAAAGCATGCACCCACCAAATGTTGATTTCATTTAAGAAAATCTATTTATGACATTCATTTTGACAGCATTTTACAGGATTTTTACACAAGTGCCTATAACTTTTAAAAGTACTATAACTTTGCAGGTAGCTTTCTTGAAGCATTTTAGAGATGTTCTCCATGGTTCTTCTGGATTTAGTCCGTCTCAGTTTGTTCGTGTTATTCCATTCACTGACCCGGCATGCAGTCCTGATAAGGGATGCGGGTGGATGGTGTGGTGCTGATGGAGGTCCAGGTGGATGGAGTCCCGGTGGGTTTTGGCTCCTGACACTCACAGTTACAGTCTGTCGGCGTTTGATTCTCCGCCACTTGCTTCACACTCACCTCGTCCTCATCTTCATAAGGCCACGGCATCTCTAACTCCTAACACACATACAATAGTCACACACATGTTGTACCTCCATGAGTTATTGCGACATTCCATAGGCGTATGTTGTTGTTTTTTTATGTGCAAACTGTATTTTCTATCACCCTTCACCAACCCTTTCTCTCAAAGGAAACTTTCTGTATTTTTAGATTTTCAAAAAACGTAATCCTGCAGGATTTATAAGCTTGTTTCCTCATAGGGACCCAAAAAATGTCATTACAAGGTCAAAATGTACTGATAATACTATCCTTGTGGGCACATTTGGTCCCCGTAACATATTGCATACCAGGCACACACACACACACATACATTTATACTCACCCCCTGTGTGTTTACATCAGTGAAAACTGTGACAGAGATGATAGAGATATATGTTATTATAAAAGAAATACCTATTCCAGTACAGTGAAAAATGTTTTCTCTTTGTCAAGATATATTTTTAAACATAGGCCTATGCTATAAACAACGAAACTTAATGAAATATGCTTTTGAAATTAAAAAATTTACATTTTTGAAATTTAATTTATCTTCCATGTTCATGCATCTGTATTTCAGGAGCAAGAAAATACTTACAGTCGCCTACATATATAGGCTATATTAATGTATTTTAATAATGCTTGCTTTTTAATGTGGTATTATTCTTGCTGAAGTTTGACAAATGTAGTTCTTCTTTAAATGTGTATTTTTAGCCTATAATACGTAAATATGTATTTGAAACTTCTAATTCTAATACTAATTCTATAAGAATAGTATTGTGTCTAGAACGATAAAGACTGAGAGGAACTATACATTTTCCTCCTATAAATAATAATATTGAGCCAATCAGAATCCACTCCACAAACAGCTCGCACACTTAAAGTGGCAGAAGACAAAACTTTTAAAGCACGCTTAGTAGAAGCATACTTTGTAAAGTACAGCTCCTGAATGTAATTTTCCAAGAAAGAATCGTGTACACTTTTACTCCAATCATAAAAGATTAGGCTACCCAACTACTGGAAGCACACAGACTGTGTTCAATTCTTAAACACTTTGCAGGCCTACCTTGAATCAGCAGCAGCAAAAAAACGCTGAGCATTCTCTCGTCCATCTTGATGAGCAGGTCTAGTGCATATGCACAGCAGTGGTCAGTGTACTCTGGATTACTGTAATCCACTGACATCCAATAATAGTCCTGATCACCTCTGTCTGACTTCTCTCTCATTGCTCACTGGTTGCTCTTTCAGCACACTGAGTTCTTGATTGGGTTACATTGAAGTAGGCTATACCCACTTATGTGTTTCTCTTAAAATACAACTCCTTACTGTGTGTCATTGTGTCTTTACAGAGTATCAGGAACAGAAAGAGCTTTATTGCCAATTATGTTTGCACATTCAAATAATTAGTTTTAATGACAGAAGCTTCCAGTACACAGACAACAACAATACACAGGCTAAACATAATACAAATATAAACATAATACAAACAAATATGGCTAAATGTGAGTAAATTAAAGTTCAAGTCAGCCTCCCTTTGACACAAGTAAAATTCAGTATGGTGCCTAACCTGTCTATAAATCCAAATAATTCTGCATATTGGAAATCGAGTTTTAAAAAAGCAAATATATTGCTGAATTGACCTTTTATAGGCTAGTTATGTTGTATCTTATGTAAAAGTGAGGCAAGTATTGAGCCTAATTGATTAGCCTACTAAATCAACTTAGATTATACAACAAAATAAATATTATGCATTAAATTGGGTAGAAAAATAACCTCTTATTACAGAACAGTATTTAAAACGGTTCTTTTATTTAAAAAAAGAAAAGAGAATTAGACTAAACAGAAAGAAAAAGAAATAAGGTGACATACAGGTCTAAATGTGTGAAAACAATGTAGAACAATGTTCCTAATTTGAACAAATAAACGCAAGACTGCCCTAAAAGCTATTCGTTGGTTATGAAAATTATGATTTGTCATCACAGTATCACAAATTGAACCTTGGTTAATTTGTGTGAATGTCTTAATTAGGGAGGTACTTAATTGAGACTGAAATGTTTCACCTGTGATAAGCCGAGCTGAGACACAATAAAAGGTGCGTTCAGACACTCAATTCTCAGATTTACCTCAGGCGCTGACTGCGAAGTGAACGGCAGAGATCATGAAAATCTCATCTGACAGGAGACAGAGCTCCCTGAAGACATTCAGGAGAACCGGCGGGACGCGCAAACGGAGCACCAAGGCATATTCAGCGTACATTTACAAGATCGAGAGGGTGTGTTAACGCAAATCTATGCCTGCTTTATTTATTTTTTCACTTTTAAATTGACTTGACACAACCGAGAGTCGTTTTAAAGTGACTTCTCTCGCCTTGTTTCAGGAGCTGAGTGACGTGAGTGACACCGTCTCTTTGATGCGGCACCTGTCCGCCGCGCATGCGCAGATGGGCGCCGAGGCCGCGCGACTCTCCAAGTTGAACCGGCGGCGCGTCATCACGCAGCGAGAACTCCACACCGCCGCCAAAAAGCTCCTGACAACTTCAATATAAGCGCTGCACTTTTAGACCTGTAAATATTGAATAAAGAGATTTTGTTTTAAAACAAAAACGCTGTCTTTACGCCATGACATTTATTTTTACTCCGTGCTGCGTAATTTAAAACGCGTTTTAAGGTTGGGTTGCAAAGTTTCCGCGTCTTGTGTTGCTACGCAACTCGCCTCAGGCAAGTTTTTAACTGCGCCTCAGCGGTGGTGGGAACTAGGGGTCGCTTGGCAACAGCACCCAGCACTTAAAAATAACGGCTTTTAAAACGTGATTCAATAATTCATATTCTTTGCTGTAGAGCCGTCTCTACAGGAAAGGTCACCAATGAATTCTATACAACCAGTCAGACAGTGTACCGATGTCTCGAACATTTACCTAGCCTACTTCTCTCATGCCGTCGTTCAGCTCAAGTAACGTTAGGCTATCAATAAAGATATGCTGTCGTATTTGGCAGCAGAAGTTATTTGTGCAAAGAGCACCATGGAAGGCCGGGTGTGGTTTTATTTTTCTGAGCCTATATAGTTGTACTACTGTGCCTTTCCTTAAAAGTTGCTAATAATCTGATAGAAACTATATAAATTCAACACTCGAAACGTCTGTATCTTTAATTTCACATGCTGGGAGAACATGACAAATGACAATTTTGCTTTCTATCCAAAACTACAAGATCATTTGGATGAAATTTGTTGTCCGAGTGAAACAACTCCCTCAGAAGTTGGTATAGATTCATCCCGGTAGTGTTTATTTACTAGTATTTTGGTGGTTAAAGGTCAGAACTTAGATTGGATAAATGTTAATTATGGCAGAAAAGCGCTCACAATGATCTGTGAGAAGGGTTCATCCATTTCGACGTTTGTCACCAGGTGGCGTTGTAACTTTAGTAAACGTGATACAAACAGCCTGTTTGTCGTTTTAAATCATTCATTATCGAAGGTTTTCATGCATCTTGCTTACAGTAATTATTTTAGTCTAATAGATATAGCAATTAATAAATTGTGTGCGTTTCCAACATGTGAAACGCACGTGACAACTTGCCCCCAGCTGACATTCAGAAAGGGCAATTGCCAAGAATGGAAGCTTCCAGGACTCGCATGCAAATACAAAACGCAATAATTAAAATAAAATAGTTTTATATAAAATCTGCATATTCATTAAGTCATTCATTTATTCCTAACTGTCCAGGGAAAATCAGTATCTATCATTCATGAATGTTGAGCTATTTAATCTGAGGTTAAATACACAGACTGTATTTTGTGTTTGTGCATTTTGTTGCAACTGTTGCCAATTAAATACTAATTATGTTAAGAAGGGGTTGTTTGTCGCAAAGCAATTAGGCCATAATAGACAATGTTTTTACCAGATGCAGAAAGAACAAGCGCTTTTAAATTTGACATTTTACGTGATCCTCTGATGTGTATTCCCTTTTAAAATCCTGACAACCTTTAAATCGTTTGACAATCAGCCCTCCAACAACACTGACGGGGTGTGACTCTAGCGGTGACTGACGCAACTTCTTCCAATCAACTGCCTGCGCTCCTGAGTGGGCGGGAATAACGGTTTCCTTTCCGCCAATGAAAGCTCCCCGAACGGACCCTCCGTCCAATGAGTGATGAGTCGTCAGCTGACGCTGTTTAGCATCTATTGTACACAAGATTCGAGCCGAGACAGACGCGAATCACTGTGAATCCAGAACTCATGTGAATTCATCCCTCATTTACAAACTGACCTCCTCGTAAAGGTACGTCGTTTGTTGTTTCATCATTTATTCTCCGAGAAAGGTTAAAGCTTGTAAACGCCTCGCGTGACTAGAAGTGTAAACAGCAGCGTGGAGATCACATGCTTATTAGTTAAGCAAATACGTTAATTCGCTCTATTGCAATCAAACGCGTAAAACGTAAATTCTGTTATAAGTTTTGTGCATTTGGTCTTTGAATGCAATTATGGTGCTAATATTTCTATCAATAAAACCCAACCCTGTGCAAATAAACTGCCGCTGGAAAACTGGCGTTTAAGTTCAACAAATTAATTGTAGTCGAATCTATATCATTATATTATCCTTACGACATACTTTTTATTTATTTATCTATTTATGTTTTTACAGTGTAATAATAATAATTATTATTATTATTATAATTGTAATAATGTATGCAATTAAATATAAAAATTTACCTGTTTGGGTATAATGATGATCTATATATCATTATATTGTGACATGCGTTTTTAAAGATTCTTTTTTTTTCTTCAAATTATTATTATTATTATTATTACTACTTCTGCAATAATGGTAATATTATAATATTCATATTGATTAAATATATTGAATTAATGTATATGTGTAAATAATCACTCAGGATAAAATGCATTCAGTGTCACAGAATCATAAAAAAAATTATATCAATTAACAGCTATAGCAAATCGTGAAAAACTAAAATACGTCAGGGGTATATTTTGTTAAATTAACCAAAAAAAAATTGTAATGGCATCCATTTAGTTATATATTTTTCAAATTTTACTGTTTTCACAATTTAATTATTTCTTATGTATAAAAAAAGCAAATAATTAAAGAAATGTGTTCTCATTTCACTGTTTTTATCTAAAAAATATATATTTGTAGAATGGCATACAGAAAATTATTTAAAACTATAAACAAATACTTAGGGGAAAAATGGAAATAATTAAAGTAAAATGGTTGAAATAGTGTTTAAGTACTACAATAACAAAAACTGAAATTAAAAATAAAAAACTATACAGACATATTTAACAAACACGAAAATATAAAAAGCATTATATAAACTCATTATATACATAATAAATATATATATATATATATATATATATACACACACACACACACAGTGCCCTTCACTAACATTGGCACCCTTGGAAAATCTGAGCAGAGGTTGCGTGTGAAAATAAATCTGCATTGTTTATCCTTTTGATCTTTCATTAAAAAAATCACAAAATTGAAGTACCATTGAAGTAAAACAATTGAAAATAGGGAGAAAAACTCATGATGAAATCATTTTTTCCTCCAATTCGTATCAAACACAATTATTGGCACCCAATTATTGCTACGTCCTTTTTCCAAGATAAAAGCTCTGAGTTTTCTGCTGTAATGCCTGAAGAGTTTGGAGAACACCTGATAAGAGTATTCTTGGCAACAGCACCCAAATAACAAATACTTGGTATTTGATAGAATCAATGATGCCACGTGTCTAAGCAAGATGTCCAGGACCTCCAGCAGTAATATAGACCCACAACATCAAAAACACAGCAGTTTACTTCATTGTACACATGGAGTATATTTTATCCCTGTGTTCACCAAACACATCTTGAGTGATTGATGCTAACAAAAAACATTTGTTTTAATTTCATCTGATCATAGAAACCAGTCCCATTTGTAGTTCCAGTCCTTTATGACAACTGAACGTGCTGGAGATTGTGAATATGAATGGGAATATACTTCAAGGATATTTTACTTGTAAAAAAGTCTAGGGGTGCCAATAATTGTGGTCAACAAGTATCGGAGAAAAACATTCATTTCATAATGAGATTTTTCCCCATTTCAATTGTTTTAATTCAGTGATAGGTTAAAGTTTTTTCATGTCTTTTTTATTTTGAACGAAAGATCAAAAGGATAAACAATGCAAATTTATTTTCACAGCTACCTATGCAGATATACCAAGGGTGCCAATATATATATATATATATATATGTGTGTGTGTGTATCCGGTCTCATCTGACCTCTATCTCTCTTGTTGTGGTCCTCAGATGCAGTTTATGCTGTTGTTCAGCAGACAGGGGAAGCTCCGTCTGCAGAAATGGTACGTTCCTCTGTCAGATAAGGAGAAGAAGAAGATCACGCGGGAGCTGGTGCAGACTGTTCTGGCCCGCAAACCCAAGATGTGCAGCTTCCTGGAGTGGAGGGACCTTAAAATTGTGTATAAAAGGTCAGTAAAGCTTATTTTTATCTTAGAAAAAACATATTTTCTCCCTAATAACCAGTGAAGAGCAAAATGTTAGACTTAAATTCAGTGTTTTTTGGAATTACTTTGTTTTATTTATTTATTTACTTTTTTTTTTTAATTTTTACTTTTGTGCTTCGAAAGAGGTTAAAAAATTAACATCCTGGCTACTGATTTATCCATGCTGTAGAAAAAGAAACCTCGTTGCTGATTGTCTTTAATTATTAGCTATATCTGCACTTCAGCTGATGTAGATTGATGATTTCAGTATGAATTGGCATTGACAACCCATTTTCAATTCTGTCATTTCATTTCATAGTAAAATTTTACATGCATTGAGAAAAACATGTAATTGATTTTATATATAAAAAAAAAAGGCAGACCGAGTTATTCCTCAACGAAATGAATGTAAACTAAATTCATACAAAATGATTGCTTGATTGCTTTAAACAAATTAAAGTACTAAAACAATTAAATAAAAAATGATTTGAATTTTATTAAAAAAGAATAATTGCTAAAATATGTATTAAAATGTAAGTGAAAGCAAAATATAAAAAGTAAAATCAAGTTCAAAATATTCACAAAAACTTAACACAACACTATTCTTAGCCAAAAACACAAAACCTTTTAATGTTTTGGTCATTCATTTACACAAGTATTATATGAAAATACACACTTTTGAAAACAGATTTAGTCCAATATAGTGTTTTTGAAAGAGATACTGTTATTTTTTCAAATGATTGAAATGTTCACATACTCTGAGCTAGTTTATGGGCACAAATTGATGATGGTATTGACTATTGAGGATGGTAATTAGTTGAGGAATCGGATGTTTCCGTCTCTGGACTGCAGATGACGAGCAGTTCTTCAGGACTGAACAGCATGTGCAGTGTGTTTGTGTGATTTGAGATCGTTCACTCAGATGGGAGTGTTGAGATGATGCTGTTTCCATGGCAGCGGAGGAGGAGGCTCACACACAGTGACCTGAGACCTGACTAGGGTTGCAAAATTCTGGGAATTTTCAAGACTGGAAACTTTCCACAGGAATTATTCAAAGTCAAAGTCAACTTTATTTGTCAATTCTGCCACATGTACAGGACATACAAGGGCTTTTCACACTGTGCTTAACCCCGGGTTATCTGCGTTCTAAACACCGCTTTTAACCCCGGGTAAAGACGTGTT
>JAUMHR010000084.1:17175581-17194356 GCA_032361145.1 Enteromius fasciolatus
ACACCCTAACAACCATTCAGAACATTATAGCAGCCTCATACTGTAGCAACATTCTGAAAAAGGCTCAGAACACATTGGCAATTGCATAGTAACACCTTGGTAACCATCCAGAACATGATAAGAGTCACCTCAGAAAAATATAGCAACACCCTAGTAACCTCTCAGTTCATAAAAGCAAAAACATACTGTAGCAACAAGCTAAAAACACTTGAAACATCTTGCCAATCACAGAACAACCTGCCAACCAAATAGCAACACTATAGGAACCACCCAAATGATTCCAACAGGCATCTCAGAAGCGCATAGCAACACCCTAACAACCATTCAGAACATTATAGCAGCCTCATACTGTAGCAACATTCTGAAAAAGGCTCAGAACACATTGACAATTGCATAGTAACACCTTGGTAACCATCCGGAATATTAGAACAAGTACAGACCGTAACAACACACTCAAAGCACCTTGGTAACTGCATAGCAACACCTTGGCAACCTTCCAGAACACTCTAGCAACCACGTACTGTAGTAGCACACTCAAAACAACTTGGAAACTGCCCAGAAGCACTGTATTTACCGCTCAGAACTCCAATTGTCACCTTAAAACTGCACAGCAAAACCCTGACAACCATTCAGAACATTGTAACGACCACATATTGTAGCCACATACTCAAAAAAACAGAGCCTCGGCATCCACATAGCAACACCTTGTTAACCATTTCGTATATTATAACAAACAAGTACTGTAACAACACACACAAACACTCCTGGGTAGCCACATGGCAATGACTTGACAGCCAAATAGGACATTCTAGCAACGCCTACCCAGAACATCCTGGCAACTGCACAGAACAAGATAGCAAGCAAAATGTCGTAGCAACCTCATAATTACAGCCTAATAACTAGGCAAAATCACATCTATCCAGGCTGCTTTAGCAACTGCATAAAACATGCTAAAAACTGCACTAGACCTTAGCGACTGCATAGCAGCGGCATGGCATCATAACTGCACTTGCAGCTCCTCTTTACTTTAGGTGTGCTGCTGCAGAAACATTTTCACACTGGATTTGATGTCTTTCTTTTCTCTGTTGTTTCTGTGTCCTTCCTTTTTTTTTGTCCAACTGAATGTTTTGATTTACAGAATCTAGATTTTCAGATTCGTCTGCTTCCAGGTATGAATTCTGGATTATTGACTGTAGTCGTCAGTGTCCCTGTAGCTCTAGTCTTTAATCTGATCCCAGTTTAATGTGATTTTATTCTGCATGTTGTTAGCTTCCAATCCGTCCACTAGACATCACAGTGGATCTGATCTAAACAGGAAGCTGATGACATGTAGAATTTTTCTCAAGTAAAAAGGTTAGTTAGTAGCAACTATAGAATAATTGAGTGAATCTCATGAAAACGGGTCACATTTCAACACAAAACCAATGAATGAAAAAAATAAATATATATATTTTACGTAGAGAAAATTGTTTGAGAAAAGCATAACATTCATTGTAATCTTAATGACCAAAAACATACGTACTCATTTTTAGTCAACTTTTTTGTAATATTCCTATAAAATCAAAAGAAAAAAAAATTAAAGGAGTTTTTATAGAAATTATAGTTTATATTTCGTTAGTTTTTTGTTATTTTTACACATTATATTTATAAAATATAAATATTATGTGTAAATATGTATCTTTTTCTCACCAAAACCAAAAGGGTAAAAATAGAAAACTTGTATTTTCTATTTATATTTAACTATTTATAATTAAATTACTTTTTTTTTTAAATATATAAATAAATATAAATATATATATATATATATATTTTGTTAATTAAGATTAAATTTTTGCATCATGACATTATTCGTTTCCTTTCTTTACTTAAAATGCAAATTCTTTTTTTGATTACATGTTTTGTGAGATTCACCCATTTAGTTACTAATGAAGCCAAGCAGTTTATTTCCTGTATGTGTGACCATGTATTTTCCCAGCACTGGGGGTTTTAGGTAAATGAATGATGTGACTGGCTGTTTTTGTAATTCTGGTTGATTTAAGCGTTAGTTACAGACTTAAGGAATAGAAACATTCATTCATCATCGTTAAACCCAAGTTTGCGGAGCTTTGAAAGCAGAACGGAGATGTGGTTATCGTCTCTGACTGCGATCCTGACAGACTTTGTCCCGAGGGCCAAATTACAGGCAGACAAAAGAGAACAAGAGAACAAAGACGTGCTGTCCACGCTTTAGCATCAAGACATGACCTAAATTTGCACTGCCAAATGATTCAACTAGTTATGCATCTTCATACTGACATCATGGTTCGAGTAACTGCAGGAATTTATGTAATGTACGAGATAAACAAATGTGCATAAAGCATTATCAGCTGAGCCTCGGGGGCTGCCGTAGTCTCGGCTGGGGTTTGTCCTTTATCTGCAAATTTGAGGTCAGATTTGTGTTTGATGTTTTTAATGAATCTGCTTTGGGTTTTAATGAGCTTCTGCTCCGTTTCAGCACTTTGTCTCTGTATTGTTCATGCATTTAGTAAATAAATACAAATCATCAGTGAAACAGATATTTTTACACATTAAACTAGTCAAATCACGTTTGGGATTTAAACTGAATAAATGATTTGCAATGAATTTCCAGTATTCAGTATTTTTCCGTCTGAAATGTTCAAATGTTACGTCTTTTTATAAATGAACTATTACCTACTGTATCCTCAAAAGGCGCATGATGTGGCACAATAATTTTGGTGGGTATTTTGTGAAAACATAAACTTCTGGAAAACTAAAACCATTAACAAAAACATTGTTACTCTACATGAGGAGTTCATTTGCAAATACAGATCATTCAGTTTTCAAAAATCGTATTTTTGTTCATTGTGCATTCTAATTAATCTCAATTAAACTGCAGTTGGGTTATTTTGATATAAAGGAAACATAACCAAAATATACAACAAACTAACACAATAGTTAGAGTTATCTGTTTTTGTAAATAAACCCTCAACAAATAGGCTACTAGTTATTATTACATGTTACTACTTTTAGTAGATCTATAATAATACAGGTCTATAATAAACATACATATGCGCGCGCACACACACATATATAAACAGAATAATTGTGTAGTACAATTTACACATAATACAATTTATTAGTAGTATGAAGGCCCCACATAAACTGACACTGGCTTTAGGGTTTAAAGGGCATGAAAATTGTTCCGGAAATCACAATTTCCATGAGGCATGTGTGAATAAATGAAATATGTAATACTATTTTATTTCATCACTCAATAGTGACATGCTTATTTTTCTGCCAGTTGCACAAATGCAGCCGTTAAATTTGTCTTAACTAGTCCAGCCAACTATAGCAGCTGGGATAAAAATGTCTTATGTTGTTTTGTCCAAAGATTGTTGAGTTGTAATACTCAGCGACTGATCGGTTTCTACAACTGGAGTGTTTTCCTGAAGCGCAGTCTGAGATGTAGTGCGCTTTTTAGACTTTTTTTCAGTCAAAGTAACCACATTCTCACTGAGTTGAACTTAATCTGATTCCAAGAAATTCTGCCTACTTTGAAACAGATTTGGGGTCATTTTATGGATTCGGGCTGTTTGATTGCCTGGTGTTTCTGTCCGTAGAGCCAGACTGAAGACTGGGGCGGTTTGGCCAATGAGGAGATCTTGTAAGGGAGCGGAGTCCCGCCCATGCTGTCAGCTTATTGGTAAATTTGCTTGAGCTGAATTCTGATTGGGCATGACGAAGCTCTCGCTCGCTCTGATTGGAAGAGTTGTGGTGAAGTGAAGGGGGAGCGTTTGAACTGCTTAACTCTTGACCTTTGACCCGGTCACAAGATTTAGGCTGCATCCCAGTTCCCCAGACTAAATGTATGTGGAAGTACTGTAGATACTTTTGAACTTGTATTAAGGCAGTATGCGTGAATTGGAACCAAGATATAAAATAATGTCTAAATACACAAAATAGTTTTACCAATGCGAGCAACTCGGTGTCTACATTAAGTTATGTAAGTTAAAGTTATAAATATAACAAATGTTATTAGAGTACATTTTGCAAGAAAATAATGTTTTAGACGTTCTACATCAATTATTTTAGTGCAATGTTTGTTTCTTGTATCTATTTGCAAAATTTTTGTGCGAAATTAGTTTCTACAACTGTTTTTTTTTTAAATAAAATTATAAAACATTATGTATTATTTATTATAATTCATAGTTTGCGATAACTAGTTAGTAATCCATTCTGAACTAATCCATATATTTAAAAGTAATTTGGCATATTGTATACAAGTAATAAGATTATTAAACTAGTGTTATTGGTTTGCATTTAATTAGCAATATTTAGCTAATTATTTAAATGTAATTAAATTGAAAAATAATATACTGTTATAATATCATAAATAAATATTTGATCTTTAATATTTGTTGTATTTTTATCTATTTTTTTTTTTTTTTATTTGTTTCTTGTGGTCTTTCTGAAATGTTTCATTTGCATTCCCAAGTTGACAAAACACTGCCAAATAATTCAATTAAAAAAGCTTGTGTAGAATTAAGAACATTATAAAATAGTTTTAAGTAGTAATATTCATTAGTTACATTATTTATGTAAGAATTAAATAGTGAACATGAAGTTACTGCATAATGTATTATATAACATAATATACAGTGTGTACTATAATGATTAGTACACTAGCAGTAATCCATTCAGTACAGATCCATATGTTTAAAACTGCATATTTTGCTTCTTGATAAAAGATTTGAAAGCGAATCCTAATTTGACATGTCATGCAAACTGGGTTGCAGCCTCAGTCTTAAAGGGCCAGTAATAGTAATTTGTGCCATGCTTTCAGTGATTGGTTTGTATAATAATGACACTTTGAGCTGGTTCTGTGAAAACATGCATGTGAAACAGATGTGTTGCATGTAAAGACACACACAATCAGTCTCCACAATCAGACGCTGTTGATGTGTGTGTGTCAACCTCTGACATGATGCTCAATGGGAAATAACCGGCACGGGATGATAGTGATGTTTGAACTGTTTTATTTACATGCCTGCAGTGAGCTGTGCTGCTCCGTTAACGCTGGAGCGGGAGGGGTGTGATTAGTTGTGTCTGTGTGTGTGTGAGCTGAGGATGAGACACGAGTGCCTTCCTTTTTTATTTTAGGGCTTCGGTGCTGCATAAATATCCCACTGCACCGAAATAAATCGCATAATGCAGTGAGGGGTTTGCGTTTTATGATGTGATCTCTCTATCTCACCTCTATCTCTCTCTTCATCGGTGTCTGTCTTTTGCTGCTGGTCTTGTTTAAGTTTTCGTTGGAATTTACAACACGTTGCATTCACTTTTTATGTATTCAAGTACATCTCATGTAACCTTTCAACAGCATGTTATGCATTTATATGAATATATGTGCTAATGATTAAATTAAAATACTAAATCTATTTTTTAACATATATACAACATATATACATAGATTTGAACGTTTGTGTGTGTGTGTGTGTGTGTGTGTGTGTATATATATATATATATAAATAATAATTAATACAAAATAAAATTCCTAGAAAAAAGCACAATAATAATACATGAATATAAAATAATAAAATTAGAAATATAATTTGTATATAATTATTTTTAAAATTCATAGCTAAATATAAAAACATAATATTTTTATAATTGAATTATATATAATCATATGAATTATATGTATTTTGGTTCGTTCAGAAATATTCTGGAATTACTTTCCCAGGTCAATCACTTTCATTATTTAATAAATGACTCCTAAAACCTTTCGCTTCAATTATTATGTGACCTCAACACGTTTTTGAGTTTTCACTCAGAATGGTTTCATATGATTTAGTTTTAGTAATCTGATTACCATTCTTTACTTTCCCTGTGTTATAAGAAAAAAAAAGAATGAAGTGATTTTAAGCTTGGGTCTTAAACTTCACCCTGCTGGCTGAACTGCCTCCCTCTGTTTGCTGAGAGGGTTTTAATTGAAAGCCACAATCCCTCGCTTAATCTAATGAGAGCTCGACCTGGGAAAGTCACTCCAGAACATTCCTGAAAGCGCAGAAGAAATTCCACATGGACTCAGAGCTCAAAGCCGGCTGATTGGGCTTAATTACAGAGGACAGGGGAGGCTGGAGCGGGTTTGAATCAGTGTTTGATGAGAAACCTGCGGCTGTGAGACGGATCAGTGAAACACTGTTAGCTGTAGTGTCATGATGCTGCCGTTCTGTGTGTTTGTGAATGTCCTGCAGGTGTTTTGAGTCCGAACATGTCGTCCGAGTCCTCTGGACTCTTCCAGAGTTAAACTGGTCCAGATCAACACGCTTCAGGTCTGGGTCTCCTTCCATCTATAAAATGGTTTTCCTGTTGTTAGAGCAGAAACACCACTAGAAGGTCCGTCTAATATAGCCTTATGAGTGTTTGTGTGACAGGTTTGTAATTCTGCCGTCTCATGTTCTTGTGTTGTTGTGTTCCTCCCGCTCTGAGTTTATGGTTTATATTGTTGTTCCCTCTCCTGTGTGTTAATGTAGAAAGAGATGGTTTTGTACTAGTACTAAAATCACCATAACGTCTCTTATCATTGTCTAAAATGTATTTGTTTGGTCAGAAATAGAGTAAAAATCATATTATATTTTACGGTTTAAAAAAAACATTTTCTGTTGTAATTTATTTGAATATTTAATTTATTTCTGTGATGTTCAGCTGTATTTTCATTACTACAATCTTCAGAAATTATTCTAATATACTGATTCACTGCTAAAGAAACATTTCTGATTATTATCAACAGTTGTGCTGACCAATTTTTGTGGAAACTGTGATTTTTCCAGGATTCACAGAAGAATAGAAAGTTCATTTATTGTGCATTTATTTTACATTTATTTTTTGGTAATATTATATATGTCTTTATGGTCACTTTTGATCAGTTTACTGCATAATTAAAATATATATTAAATAATTAAAATAAAGATAAAATCATACAGAACTCAAGCGTTTTTGATAGTGGTGGGTCGTTATTGGCTCTTATCGCGCGATAAAAAAAATAATGCTGTTAATCTATTCACATAGTTGTGTTGGGAGCTGGGTCTATACTACTCAAGCTATGATGACGTTCACCTTGATATTTAAGCACGGATGTATTCCTAGCCGAATTGCATTGTAGCCCTTATTCGGACGGGACTAGTTTTGTAAACTATTGTACGTGTGAGCTTCATTTCTTATCACCTGTTATCCGTGATTTTCTTGTACCATTTCGGACGGGACTAACAGTTCTGTGTTAATTACAGAGGTGAGAGGGTCTGTTTTGTACATCTGGGCGTCACAGAGATCATGCGCTCTGTATGCGTGCATTGCTATAGTCATTCAGATTGATGATTTTTATTTGTAGTAAACACACGCATTTGGAAAAGGGCCGCTGCTGGCCAAATGGGTGCCCTAAGCAGAATAGTATTGTTGTGCCCCCTCCCTACTATAAGTAAGGGTCAAAATAAAACTTCGCAAACAAACTTCGGCCAACCAATCGGCAAGAAGAAGTGGGTATACAATTTGAGATAAAAATAAAATCGAGTTTAAATCCTGCAACATCGCATAGAGCACCTTTTTACTACTTTGTACTTTTTTGATTGATTAAAAATCAATGCATATTTGATGCATAAAACTAATCTTTTCTTTCAAATTAGACTTTTGATCTAAATTATTGCATACAAAATGTGAAAATAATTACAATAAACAGTTTGAGTTTAATTGCAGTTTATTTTAATCTCATGACAGTCCAATTAGAACATAATTCCATTGTAGAAAGTCTGACTGATGTAAATGTAAATAAACTTGCTCATATTTAGAAAAGTAACTAAACACTGTTGTAGGCAATTTATATGCAGCATGAAAACAAAGTAATGCTTAAAAACCTGTGTGTGTTAGTTTGTCATTCACCAGTGATCTGGCTGAGATTGCTGATGTGTATGTTTCTGTCGTTGGTTTGTTAAAGCACCTGTGGTGTGTCTGTCCGTCTGCATCTCACAGCTGTGTGTTTGCCTGCTGCATTATCAGTGTGTGTTTGTGTGTTTCTCCTTCAGCCCCGACATGAGTACTTTAACATGCCTGTTTACTGATTGGCTGCATGCTGAGCCCCGCCCCTGCACGCCAGCTGGCCCCGCCTCTGCATCCAGCACCATCCAATCAGAGAGCTGCATCTTGGACCATATTTCACCTGCAACTGTCCAGCTGTGTGTGTGTGTGTTTAACTGTGTCATGCTGAAATGATGTTATTCCTGTATCTCATTCAGGTGACTCCCAATCATGTAGCTTCAGGAGCTTATTCAGAGTTTATTGGTGGATGGATCTGCTCTTCAGTTTGACAACACTTATTTCATTAATTGAATTAATTATTAATTCAAGCTCTAGAGAACCAGGTTGTAAAGATAAAAGTAGACTTTCAGCCTTTATTTCAGAGAAACAACTCATATCTTTCTTAGGTTTTCCAATTTGGGAATTTATTTAGCAACAAAGTTGTTTGAAACCCTTAAGATTGTGTGTTTGAAAGCAGTTTTGATTCTCAAGTAACTTAATCTTGTTTTTAAATGCATTTGTTTTAAGAAAGTCATTTTGATTGTTATGAGTAGCAGCTGTGGTTCAGTTGATAAATGTAGTCATTTTATCAATCATGAGGTTGTTTGAGCACATCTTTGCAACAAGTTTTAGTTTCTTTCTTGATTTTAGTAGAAAGTTGTAGCAAATTTGCAGTTTTCTGTTTGCGCACACACACACACACACACACACACAGATCTACAGCGGCCTCAAAGTATTTAGACACTTAAATCACATGTGATGTGTATGAATGTTATTGCATTACGTAAAAGTGTAGTGCTTTTGACATGTGAAATAATAGTCACACTGAATAGTTTAATAGTGCTTTCTATGTGTATTCGTATATATATATATATATATACTGTATATACATCATATTTTTAGTCATACATTTCTAATGTTTAGAAACGGTAGAGTTTATTGAAACTGTAGATAAAAAAATGTAATAAATCTAAAGTAAAGGTTAACTGTGTTTTTTTCAGATCGATTAGGCTTTTATGGCTCAAACAGTCTGATACAGTGAGAATATGGAGTGAAAACAGCTCAGTTTTATTAAAAGGCCCGAACTGAGCAGAAATATGCATTTTGGTGCTGATGCTGATATTTACGGTGGCCGAGAGAGCTCAGCGCGCTGCAAACTTAAAAAAACACATGCAAACTGCAAATTCTCACAACGCAACCAAACACAGAGAGGCGCTGCAAACAGCACGGACCACAACGGAAATGTTTCAGGGGGACCTCAAAAAGTGACAAACCTATCTGGGACCTGATTATTTGTTCCGTGGCTATTGGTCAGAGCAGAGATGTTGTCGCTGAACTAAAAGGTTAGAGTTTTTTTGTGCTTATTTTAACAACCTGATCATACGGTCTTTTGGATATTATTAGACTAATCTGACAAATTACACACTTAACTGTGAAACATTATTTTAATGCTATGTTAGCAGGAATTACTCAGATGGGTTAATCACTTTTTGAGGTCCCCTTGAAACATTTCCGTCGTGCTATTTGCAGCATTTCTGTGTTTGCAGCGCGTTCGTGTGTTTGCAGCGCTGGTGTTGTCAAACTGATGAAGAGTTTTGCTGCGCGTTGAGCTCTCTCGGCCACCGTAGATATTTATATATGAAGAAATTCTGAGGCTTGTGATGCAAATCTGTGAGATCTTTATAACAGTACAGTAGATTGATCTGAATATCAGCTCCTCTGATCATTGCTCCTCTGAGTAACAGTGAAAGTAGAGCTCCTCAAAAGATCCTAAAGATCAGATTCTTCTAGAAGGTGATTGATGAGCTGTTTTAGTCTAGTAAGAGTTCATGACCAAAGTTATTCTGACGCTTACTTGATCAAAATGAGTGGATTTTATAGCAGATGAAGTTGGACATTTGTATAATTAAACTTAAAGAGCTTTTACTTGATAGAAATCTCTAAACCATCCATCAGACCACAGAAGAACTGACTTCATCCACTAAAATCACCAAAACAGCATCTGAGTCAAACACACTGAGGCTTCAGATGAAGAAAAGTAACATTCATACGGTTATAAGTGGGTGAAGTGAACGTTTTGTGGCCCGCTGTATTTCTGCCATCGCTGTTTTACACCAGAAACACTTGCACTTCAGTGTTTGAAATACAATCTATTAGTGTAATTTCTACTATATTTATAAAGATTGATTTGGAAGCGTATTCACGTTTATTGATATAAAATGAATGTTTTGTATCTCTTTGATCACACTGAGAATATGAGTCGTGATTGAGTTGATCTGTAGCCTGAATGAATGTAAAAACTTGTGAGTTTTGACACAATGTAGAAATAAACAAATGAAATGTGTGCAATTTAGAGAAGTGTGTTCTTGTGTTTATAGATTTAGTTATGATTGTAGAGCTCAAAAACCTGACCGGGTGATATATTTGACATGAAAATCAAAGAAAGAAAAAATGCTTTTTATATTTTGCATAATGAAAACTTTAACAGCTTTTTTTCATATTTCTTTTCATATTACTGCTATATATATATATATATAGCAGTACTGCCATGGCTTTTGTGAGATTTATCTGTTTGCAATTCATTACATCCACAATATGATGAAATTTCCAAATGTTTGGTGAAAGACATACAGTGCAAATGTAAGTTCTGCAAATTGAATAAATATGTGTTTTTGTTTAACATCAGACTCAAAGTCGTTTCAGAAGTGGAGCAGGTTATTATTGATGAAAGATGAACGATAAATATAAGCAAACTAAATAATGAGCTTTGATGTTGACTTCAAGGAAAGGCTAAACATTAAACCGATTTTTCTCTAGTTTGGTCTGATATATACAGTACAGTATATCAGGCTGGTTTTTGCTCTTGCTGACCGACTCCTCCTGGACCTTTACTAATTGGGTTTTAGTTCTGATGGAAATCTTTGCAGCTCAGCAATCATGAAAGATTCAGAGACCAGCGCTGGGATTCTTGTGTTTTTACCCGTTTTTGTCTAAGTTTTAGGTTGAATGTGTTGAATTGACACTGGGAAAGTGGTAACCTGCGATTGTTACCTTAAAGACCTGATTTAACCCTTAAAAAGATGTGTTCATGTCAGTTAATCTGCTTAAGGTGATTCACTGATGTTATTTCAATAGTTTGCGCTTCCTCATTTTAATCATCATAATAATGTTAGCGAATTTGGCGTGCTGTCCGGAGGGCGAGCTGGGTAGACGGCGGACTCTGAGCCCTAGTGATTTGAACCCTAGCGAGGGCAGAGCTCGACGTCCGGCTCGGACCCTGCATGCCCCCCCAAAAAAGCTAGAGGAGTACATCAGCCAAATAGCCCCCAAAAGAATGCGTGGGAGAGGATGCTGGACGAGTGGCGAGGGTATTTGGGTGGTCCACGCATTTGTTTGGGGGGGGCTATCTTGTTGGTAGAACAGAAACATGAGTTAGAATGATGTAATGAAAAGAAAAGAGCAAGGCAGACAATAAAATTGGGGTAAAGAAGGGGAAAACGGCCTCTGCTGAGGCGGGGAGGGAAACGGCGGGTGGTGAAACGGCCTCAGCTGAGAGAGAGATGGAAAAACACGGCTTTAGCAGAGGGAGAGCTCTAGTAATGATGGGCTACATTGCAGTCAATATTTATATCTGTTCTGTTTCTGACAACAGAAGTAACCTTAGACTAAATATAACAATGAAAACTTTACACTGAGATTGGGTGCATTAAATACGTTATGTGACCACAGAAAAGTAAAATAATACGCCGAGCTGACGTAAAGAATATGCAGATTGCGTATGACGTCACCTAGGAAGTATCAGACTGGCTTGCTACTTGCGATTGAAGTTGGCAACAGCGGGCTTGGTTCTGCGTTCGGGACGGAGGAGAATGGAGGAGGAAGCCGGCGTGTGGTGAGTAGCATGGATTCTTTTACGGGGGATTGCTTTGGCGGATGAATAGTGGAAGAGATCGGAGAGCACTCGAGCTCGCAGGCTCCTGTGGGAGTTCAGGCGGACTGGCTGGGGCTGGAAGAGGAGCTGGGTCCTTGATCGAGCTCGACGGGTAATCGGCGTTCAGGCAGCTTGTCTGGAGAGCGAGATCATGCAAAAAAGACGAGTTGCGGAAGGGGAGGAAATGGGTCTATTTATAGTGGGAAGGATGGATCTGATTGGCTGGAGAGATGAGGAGATTGATTGGATAATGCGGTGCCAGCCGCAGTTGATTTCGTACGTGCTCCTCTCGAAACTAGTTTTTAGCAAAACCTCCCTTATGATTTGAATTAAACTGGATCATTTAGATTTGACCAATTTTCTGCTTGTAGTTCAATGTGCACTTTTAAAATCCACGCAATCTGTAATATTTATTGAATTACACAAACATTCGTTTTTATAACAAGGCTGTTATTTAGTGTTTGTCTGGTATATATTCAGTTTCTATAACAAAAACAAAGACAAGATTGGCAAATATTCTGAACCCCACGTCTGATTTTTTTTTGTTTTATATATATATATATATATATATATATATATAGTTTTTGTTAAATATCTTTTAGAACAAAATCTGGGGGGAAAAAGTTTTTTTTTAATCAAAAACAAAGCTTACATTTGAATTTAGAATTTTTTATGATAAATATTTAGTTTTTAATATTAAAAACATTATACAAAAATTATTTTATAGTTTATATAATTTATTAATCATTATTTTATAGTTATTATGTTTAGTTTTTATAACAAAATCAGAACCAATATTTAAATGATATAGTACTTTACAAAAGCCCATATTTTAGTATTTTAGTAAATAGTTTTTGGTAAATATTCAATATTAAATTAAATCATTTAGTATTTTATTTGTTTTATATCAAAAACAAAAGCCCATATTTAAATTATTTATTGTTTTTTGTTTGTTTGTTTGTTTTTAGTATATATTTAGATTTATAACAAATACTATATTCGGGGTTTGCTGGTAAATATTGAGTTCTTCATGATTTTTCATCAAATTGCTCCACATCTGAAGCGTCTTTGTGTCGTAGGTTGATTAATGTGAACCGGTCACTCTATTAATATAATCTTTGTTGTTTTTAACAGTTTCTTCTGGTACTAAAATGTGTTGCTGCCGCTAAAAATGGTTAAAACCCTTTTTGGAAATCTAAGAATACGAATAACAGATTGAACTCTGAATTTCTGTCTCTCTTTTCCCCTCATTTTTTGTCCGGATGATGTTCAGGATGCCAAGGTAAGTTGAGCTCCTCCTGTGCGTTGTAAATGTATTTGTGTCATCAGTGACTCATTCTACATGGCAGCCCACATGCTGATTATTTTCAGATCTCAGGATAATTTTAGCTCAGCTCATCTCCATGTGCTTCATACATATCAAATAAAGCTGCTGAGCTCAGATGGGTGGCACCCAGCGACACGCCAGCAAAATATCTATATAATTATTGCTTATGTATATTTAACGCATTTAAGCATACTTGATAGAAGACATTTAAATCCAAAATCCTCTCGGTCAGCGTACATGACAGGAAATTCATTCTCCACCTTGTCTTTTGACTTTTTGTGCTTGCGATATCAGTGTCACAGTATGTTTTGTAAAATGTGCTTTGCCTTTAAAAAGGTTTTGTTAAATATTCTGTTGACTGTGTGATTGAAAATGATATAATAGTTGTTGAGGAAATCATTCACAGTTCACAATACATTCAGTCTTTCAGAAGAGCTGTATGAAAAGCATTTCTGAATTATTGAGAAGTTAAAAAAGACTAAATATCTACATATTATTATAGCAACAATAAAAGTAAGACACTTTTGTAATTGTTTGATAAATGTTGTTTTTTATAACATTGGTCAACCACAACTTTGGGACGTTTTTCCTTTTCAGTTTTTGTAGGAAAAATTGTACATTTGAATTAGCTAATGATTATAATTTGTTCGTATTTATTTTTTATTAACAAAAAAGTTAATGAAAACAAAGGTAACATTTGTATTATTTAGGGTTTGTTTGTAAATATTTTATTTTTAACAAAAGCAAAACCAAACTGTAAATAATTTATTTGTTTGTTTGGTAAATATTCTATATTTCTTTTATGAATAAAATAATGTTATAAAGCTAACTTTTGAATTACATAGCATTTGTTTAGAAAAAAAATAACAAAATATTTAACAAAAACAAAGCCAGCATTTGAATTATTTGGGTTTTCTTTGGTAAAAATCTGTTTTTTATTAGCAGAAAAAAAAGATATTTGAATTATTTATTATAAATATGTGTTTGTTAGACCTAAAGCAAAGCAAAGCTATTTGAATTGATTTTTTAAAGTGTTTGTTGATACATATTGGACTAATAAATAAACAAATAAGACAAAATTTGAATTTTGTAGTATTTGTTCAGTATATATGTGCCTCTGGAGCATAAAAGCAGTCACACCAGATATATTTCTAACAATAGCCAAAAATACGTTATATGGGTCAATATTATCAGTTTTTCTTTTATGCCAAAAATCATTATCATATTACGTAAAGACCATCTTCCATAAATATATTTTACTGATTTCCTAACGCAAACATATCAAAACTGAATATTTGATTAGTAATATGCATTACTAAGGACTTAATTTGGACAGCTTCAAAGGCCATCTTCTCAATATTTAGATTTTTTTGCACTCTCAGATTTCAGATTTTGTATCTCATCCAAATATTGTCCTGTCTATACAAACCATACATCAATGGAAAGATCATTTATTGATGATCTTTAAATCTCAATTGATAAAAAGTGGTGCAGGGTCACATATTGCTTAATAACTAAAACAAAGCCGGTGTTTGAATGAATTAGTGTGTTGGTGTATAGAGTATGTGTTTTCACGTGATTTCTCTGTTTGAGCGAGTGATCAGGGAAGTGTTGATCTTCCTCTCACAGGAAGCAGAGACTCCCCGCAGCGTCCTCGAGGAGATTGGACTCACATAAACCCTCCGAGACCGCCGTCCCAAACACACGCGCACTCACTGAGAGCCTGACCACTGAAGATGTAGCAAACACACACACTTCTCCATGTTTCTGTGTTAGTCGTCTTTCTTTCTTTCCTTCCTCCTCATGATTGTTTGTGAGCAGAAGAAGTTGTAGAAATGTGGTGAGACAACACGTCCTACTTTACATCTGCTGTGATCAGCGTCCCACACACACTGCTGCTTTACTTCATCAAATATATGTGATTCTCTCATCGTTTGGAGGCAGTATTATCAGATATTCCTGCTGTAGACACTCAGTCGACTAGCTTTACCGTGTTTGAAGATGTATTACGTGACATAGGGAATTTATATCATTTAGAAAATAGAGAAAAAGACACAAAAGGGATTCGTTCACAAAACCAAAGAGTGCTTTCTTGTGTTAGATTGTAGATTAAAGTGGAAAACATCAACACAGAGACCTGAGACATACTCTACACAAGTGTATGAAAACAAACGCTTCAATGCAAAGAAACTATTTAGGCCCAAATTTAAGATTTAGGAATTTGAATTGAACTGTTTGGATTATAGAGTTTATAAACAAACTAGTGCTGTCAAATGATTAACTGAGATTAATCGCATTCAGAATAAATGTTTATTTACATGTTGCATTATGTACTGTGCTGTCAAAGGATTAATCATGATTATTAATCATAATCAAAAAAAAAGTATATACTAATACATATGTATTATGTAAACAAAAACTTGACAGCACTATAACTAACTGATAAACTTAATGTGATGTATATTTGTCATCTACATAAATGGGGGGGGGGGTGGGGGGGGTTCTGCATTCCCAAAAAGATTCCATCAATTTGTTTTTATATAAACTTGTATGTCTATAATGCATGTATTAAAATAACATAGAATCCGCATAAATCTGTTCAATGTGAAAATGATTGATTTTGTTGAATTAAAAATAAGATGAAGATGGTTGGTCATACTGAAACAAATTGGATTTATTAATGATAAATATAAAAGCTGATTATTATGTGTTTAAATGCATACAGGTTATTAGTACCATTACTGAATTCTGGCCCATTTCAATTATGCATCACATGAAGTCTTTGAGTCTTTCAAAAGTGTGTAATTCAAACAGATTTGTATGCGGTTCAGATACATAAATCTGAAATTTAGGCCTAATCTTTGAGTGTTGTTTTCATCTTTGGTTGGTTTTCTCTTGCAGCTGAACTCGAGTAAAGTATGTTTCTGTTTCAGACTGGCTTCATTCCACTAACCTGAACAACCTCACTGATTTTCCACTGTGTTAACCAGGCAACTAACACTTGACCACTGTTAACTTCACTGTATCTGTGGTACTTCATGAAATTAGGACTTATATTTGAGAAAAATTGTAATTGAACACATTAATACTGATATTTCTCCATGACAGTATTGTTCATGGTGCATGAAGCTCCATTTTGCAGCAGTAGTTTACACCAAAATAAATATTTGCTATTCTCCATCAGATCGTCCAAGATGTTGATGAGTTTGTTTCTTCTTCTTGTTTGTCTCGGCATCAGTGTCTCGGTATGTGAATGGGTGCCGTCAGAATGAGAATCCAAACATCAACTTGTTTCATCTTTTGTCTTCTCCAGATGGCAACTGATGGACTGGAGTGCTGTGCATTATTGTGATGTTTTTTATCAGATGTTTTGACTCATTCTGACGGCACCCATTCACTTCCACTGCGGAGCATGTGACCCAGTGCTACATTTCTCCAAGTCTGAGGAAGAAACAATTGTGGATCTTGGATGGCCTGAGAGTGACATTTTAAGCAAATGTTATTTTTTTGGGTCAACTGTTGTAAAATCACACATGTGTAACGATCATCAGGTTGTAATGTGTGCGGTGTCACATGTTTAATGTTCTGTACAGATGTTAGTTTTCATTGGCTTGTGTACAGACCTCACTCATCTACATGTCAAGTTCTTGTTTATGTTCACAAGTCTTGTCTCACTCTGGAGAGACGCTGTGTGTCAGAGTGAAATCTACTGTGTTTGTAGTTGAAAATGGAATAAATTTGTCTACAGACGTTTAGAAGTGCTTCGTCTGTCTGTTTGTTCTGGTGCTCATAGACTATGGTTACTGATTAATCGATCAATTTTTAGCAGATTTAATACATTGAGCAGTGTTTATATGGTGTGTGTGTGGAAAATATTGACTGATTTTGTACAACATCCTAAAATACAAACCTGAATCTGGTTTACTTTCGTTATGTTGAGAAAATTAACGCTTCAGTTTATTTATTATGTGATTTATTATTATTATTATTACTTTTTTAGCAGCGGTATGTAGCATGCAGTGCTGAACATTTCAAACAGTAGTATGCATGCTGTTGAATACTGTTTGTTTATCATAAATGTGGCTTAATGTGCATCCAATTTTGAAGTTTGTTTGTATTATCAGATAATTTGGTATAAAGTGGTAGACATAACCTGTGTCTGAATGTAAGATGAACTGTGTTAACCTGTTACATTATGATTTGTTTGCTTTGTCATCAGAAACAGATGGCTCTGATTTCTCAGTGTCTCAGAGGTTTGTAAATGCTGCCATCTGCTGGACAGAAGCTCATCCTATGTGAATATCAAATATATTAATACCTGGAGTCCCTGCTTCAATAGTCTTCTCTAACGAAGAGAGAAACATCCACACTGGGATTAAAAAGCAATTATTTATATATGCATTTTATTTGCAGTAGAACATGCAAAACATCAAATATTTAAACTGATTACATTAAAAAAATTGAAAGTTTTTACCTCCTTTATTAAGGAATGGGCTGAAATATGAATAGAGTTTATCAGTGAAAGTCTGACCAGTGAAAGAGTAGATACGAGATCTGTGCAGTGCGTCATAAAAAGTGACCAGATCCTCCTCATAATCCACAAACACTTCCACAACCTCAGGTTTCCCTTTCAGAGATAAAGAGAGCAATGGACTTTTCAAAGCTTTATACTGATGATCATTCCTCAGCCACACAGTCCAGTATCCATTCACTGGAGTATATGTGATCTTTCCCTTCCTGTTAATAGATTGTCTGGCCACTCCTACAGTCTTCCCCTTCACCTCACAGTAAAATATGCCTGAAATGAATCCCTGCTTTGCTAGAAGTGAAATAACATAATTAAAGTAGCCTACCCCATTATGCTTTTTTAACCATGATCGTTCATGCAGTGTCATGTAGCTGCATGTGAACATAATCTGCAAAGTTGTGACGCTGACAGTGCATGATAAATAAAGTTATTGTCTATCAAAAAAAAAAAGAGTCAGCTCACATTCGCCTAAAGGAGTCGTCAGCAATTTAAATCTTTCTCTGTTACGGATCCACGTCACAAGGCAACATATTTGCATAATGTAGTAAAATAGTGCCAAAAGTCTATGCGCGGAAATATTTAACTCGGAAGAATACAGATCATATTTATTTTGCATTAGCATGATGCTACAATTTCTTAATATATGAATTACACTTGCAAAAAAATTAATAGACTGCAAATCTTGTTTTCCTTACGCTTGAATCTCGATTTGCGCCTTTACAAATCTTTTCTTGCGCTTGTAAATTTAATGTACCCTTGCAATCTTATGTACACTTGCACAACACGTACTCTTCACATGCAAATCTTTTAGGCATTATTTTATCTCCATAAGCGCATGCTTTAATGCTAAGGGCGCTGTACATCCAGGGGGCGCCAGAAATGGAGGAAGAAAAAAAGTGTCACTTCCACATAAAACTAG
>JAUMHR010000084.1:17246528-17257763 GCA_032361145.1 Enteromius fasciolatus
GTCCACCTAAAAGAGGTCAGCCTGCTACTAAGCAGACTATCAGTCGTCGGATTGTTGAGACAATTACGATTTGCCACCCCCTCCACTTTCATCCAGTACTACGGTCTGGAGACCCGTATGACCCCAGGGTCATCAGTCCTCTAGTCCTAGTGGTGTATGTTAAGACATAGGGCAGGGACTTGGAGTCTGGTGGTTTGGGTATCTCGTTCCCCTAGCATTTCTGGAAGCAGTTCGAGTTCCCGAAAAGGAATGTCTCCAGGTTACGTATGTAACCATGGTTCCTTGAGGGAACGAGACACTGCATCTCAGTGCCATACCTCCGGGGTCCTCTGCCGGCACAGTTCTTCATGACAGAGAAAAGCTAGCACTGCCTATGCCACATGTGCCTTATATAACTCCTGGTCTCACGTTCCCTCAAGGAACCATGGTTACATACGTAACCTGGAAACGTTTTTTCTGCATTTAATCTGGTTTTCTAATTCATTTTCTTCATGACACTCCAGAGTGAAGATCAGGGTCAAACAGACCCATTGTCTCAACCCCGCACCATTAACACTTCAAAGACCCTGATGAGTATTGACTTACAAGTCTTTATGAGAGCGCTTTGGCCTTCAGATCCATGTTACAGTACCCTGGAAACCAGCTTGTTCTCATGCACTGACAGTCTTTCTCAGCCGAGGACAATTAACTAAAGTAGGGTGAGCTACATGCACTGGGTTGTAATGGTTTGCAGATGAGATAATCTCATGATAGAGGACTTCTTTTACAGAGAGGCGGATAAACCTTCGCTTAAATGTGGAGTGTGTCATGTTTTGGGTGTTTTAATACTTGGATCTCAGATTAATGTTCAGGGTGCTTGCAGGGTGAAACTTTCTGTAATGCTTTTAAAATATTAATCTGTATTTTTTTATTTATTTTTATTTTTTTAACTGAGTGTATTTGAACAACCAATAAGTAGTAGATGTGAAATGTGACATTTTAGAATTGCTTTAATAATATATTTAAGTAATAATGAAGTAAATATTCAATATAACATAAAAAAAATGAATGGTTGAGTTGGTCGTATTAAATACTTAAATAACATTAATTTAAAATAAATTATTAAATAAAATAAATAATAAAAACTCTTAGATTTTTTGGATGAATTATTTTTTTGAAAAGGATGCAGATGCTTTTCAAGATTTTTTTTGCTTTTCAGGTTTTTAAAAAGCAGGTTTAATATATATTATTGATTTTTAATTATTGTTAAATATTACAAAAAAATATATAAAAGGTCATGTTTAAAAAGCTTTAAAAGTATGTCTAAATATCTTTTTGCATCAAACTTATTGATATTTTAAATATTTGTTCAATATTAAAACATAAATATATTTTTCATACACTATTTTAGAAAATACGTCCTTTTTAAAGAGCAGTTTTTAAAAAGGGGAGTTGTGAGTTTAAATAAATATTTATTAAAATAAAATTATATTTAATAAATAAATATTTATTACAATTTTTTTTTTAAATTCCTTTATTTTATTACTTTTACCTTTACTTTTGTGACTTCTCTATAGCATATAGATGAGCTCAGAGCTAATGCACATAATCTAAAAACCACAAAAGACAAGTTTATGATTTGTTGAACTCTATAAAGATCAAATGAGCAACAAACGTTTCAGTTTTTTTGATCGTTCCCATCTTGCCGAACTTAAAATGCATTTTCTACTATAAGTTGACTTTAATGAGCGACTCAAAAGGCTTTTAACGTTATTTCTCTTGACTTTTACAGATCAGCACCTGATTGGCTGATGACAGTTATATTGGTTGGTTGGAGGACTGTATGTTCTCTGATTGGCTCATGTGGGATGTTCTGGGAAAGAGTCGGATGCCATTTAAGTCCGCCTTTACTGGAAAACAGCCCAAGATCTGCTTCCCAGAGATTCCAGGGTGAATCTCCCTTGAGTGTTTGACGGCGTTTCTCATCTGTCTCTGAGCAGATGTCCTGCTTTTGGAAGAACAGAGAGATAAAGCAATTCACCTTTATCCAGGTAAAACCATCAAAGTGTCTTCTTTGAGATTCCACATTACCCAGAGACCTTCAGACAATACGGAGAAATAGTCTGTAAAGCACAAACGCATAGATTACTGAAGCAGCTCATGACTTGTTTTCCCAGATGCAAAGAACGTTTAGTAAATATATGTTTCACAAATGTATTTTGTTGTTTTAAATCATTTAATTGTTTTTATCACACAAAAAAAGATACTGGTTTTTGAACAGTAGATTATTGTAGTTTTTAAGTATTATTAATTAATTAATTAATTAATATATTTAATTAGGCATTTGTTCATTAATGTTAATGCAGTTTTCCTCCATTAGACTTTAGTTGTGTTCGTTCTGTCTCTTCGTTATTATTTATTGTGCTTACATTCGTGCTCTGATGCTTCAAACACACTTATTGAGAAAATTAAGGAAGCATCATTTTTCAAGCGCAATATGAAGAAAATCAGTCAGTCTTTACTGTGTGAGATCCATCAAAGAAAGTGTTTTCTTGTCAGTTTTATTCATTTGTGAATGAATTACTACACCCATTCCTTAGCTTTTCCCCTCATAGTTGCTCAGAATTGCATGCCACTCATATTTTTCAGTATGCTTCAGTATATAAACTAAGCATTTAATACCCAGATGTGCCACTCATGCACTTTATAACATATAGCATCTGTTCATTGGCTTGTTCTTTGATCAGACAAGTTGATGAAGAACTTTTGTCTGAAAAATGTTTACAAGCCATTACATATTCAGTGATCATTTCACTGAATAAAAAAACAACTGGTGCAACTTCAACAAGGAACATCTGTGGTTTATGTAACTCTAACTGCTCTACATAGATCATAATTGTTTGATCTGTTTAATTCTTCTGTGTAATTAGCATAAACAAAGAACAGTTTTATCATCAAACCCTAATAATACAGACATTTTAAAGATGGATTAAAGAAATATTGTTTATATTTTGTGAACATGCACACACTGTGAAAAAGATCTGTTTCCTTGTTTTCCAGTACAAATATAAAAACATACTTAAAGCCAAATTTCTAAGGTATTAAATGAGTTTTGGATAAATGTAGCATTACATCACTGTCTCATCAATGTCCAAAAAGCTGATAAAAACATAATGATTATTAATGGTTAGAAATGTCATGATGGATTTGTTTCAGTTTTTGTCTTCTCCAGATGTTGTGGATTGTTTTTATCAGCTGTTTGAACTCTTATTCTGCTGGCACCCATTTACTTTTATTGAAGAGCAAGTGATGTCATGCTACAAACTCATGCTGCTTTTGAAGTAAATGTACAGTATCTTGCATTTTGTGGTTTGTAATACTTTGTAAAGTGCTTTTTTACTATATATATATATACATCACTTGCATAAATAGACATTCTGTCCAACGCTTTTCACAGAAAAAAAAAAGTTTGAAATTACATGAATAAACGATAAATGTAGTCAATTTTAATTGGATCTTTTTTATCCGCCTCTCTTCTCGTCTCTTTCAGCTGGACCGGGATGATTCAGGATGTCTCAGCTCTCAGCTAAAACTCTAACAAAAGGAAAAGGTTTTTTTTTTATTTGCTGAGGTGCTTTTTCCTGCACAGAGAGGAAGTTGACCCTCTGCATATGGTATGGTATGGTAATGTGAAGAACACATGTGAAGGAAATTTGCATCTGTGCGATATATAATCATGACATGTAATCATGAGCCTTTTCCTGTGGGAAAACCCAGCTTAAGCTGTTAACTGGAGCATCTTAAACCAGTTCCAAACTGTGTTCCTCAGTGTTTACCTGCATCCATATGCTTTTCTCCCAGCAGCACCGGACCGGATCTGTAATGGAAAGACAGCGTCGGGATGCCCCATATGTCTGGGATGGACAGGAAGTCTGGGTATACGGCAGGAGGGCTGGGACAGTAATGGCTTCAGCCTGTCATTCCATAGCAGCATCAATGACGGACTCATTAAAACACATCTGGGGTCATTATGAATCGGACCTTTATTATCACGCTTCCTCTTCAAAGCAGCAGGCACTTTTGAAGCGTTTATATCAGTCAGGCGGCACACGCCACAAAAGACACGTGCAAAGCAATGGGTTTCCAGCGGCAGCTCATTTTTATACTTTCAGTGGAAAAAATTACAGAATGACCGATTCTGATAATAATTAAGGGCATAGGGAAGCTGCGGACAAGTCCCTACCAATATACAGTGACTATTGTAGCAATAATTTAGTTCAAATGATTAAATATATGTACAGTGCTGGCTAAACGTATTAAAACACTTAAAATATGGCTTCAGTTATTTCAGTTATAGTTCGTTTGCCATCAGTAGTAATAATCCAGAAAGATTTTTGTTGTCTTTAAAATGCTTCAGGAAACCTCCCTGGAAAGCTGCAGTTCTGTTAAAAGTTTTAGGCACTTGTGTAAAAATCAACATTTGCTGTGTGGGCATCCAGTTTCTCAGGAGCTTTGCAGGTAGCTTTCTTGAAGCATCTTGAAAGCATATAGCCCATTATATATATTCAGTAAAAAAATAAACAAACAAACTACTTTGAAAGCCTCTGGACTACTAGCACAGCACTTGCATTGCTGTTGTACCATTTAGCGTAATTTTTGCTTGTAACTGACACCACAAACGAGTCGACAGAGTAAATAGAAAAATCACCCAGAAATCAACATTCTGTCATCATTCACTCCTGTACATGTTTTTCTTCTGCGGAAGCACAAAAGAAGATATTTTGTGGAATGTTTCAGAAAATATCTTTGTTTATGTTCTGCAGAAAAGAGAGATTTGCACTAGAATGTTGATTTTGGGGGCAGTTTACCCTTTTAAGAAGAACCGAGCTCTAGTTTGTGTTTGTTTGCGATGCTAACAGCTGTAGTAGTGCTTTCCTGTGAGTGAGAACTGCTCACAGACCTTTAAACACAAACACACTGAACAATTTAACCGCGATATTAACAAAGCGTATTTCCTGCTCATTCGATCTCTTATCGGCTCTCATGAGGTTTATGAAGACCACCAGCGTTAGAATTTAATGGAGCTCCACATGTGGTGTTTGTGCCAGTGCTCCGCGTGTTAGTTTATGATCGTTTACATAAACCAGTTAATGTGCCAGTTAAAAATAAAAGACAGCTTCATTGGAACTGGTTCCAAAGCAGCAGTTAGTGTACATAAGCATTATTATATTGTTATAGTCAAATTAACAGAAACTGTAGATGTAGTGTATTATATTGTGTCTCCCAACAAGTTTTTAACTTAAACTATAGCTAAACTAGAAAGTCTATAATCCATTATAAATCCTTAACTGATGGACTGGAGTGGTGTGGGTTATTGTAAGGTGTGTATTTTATCATCATTCTGACGGCACCCATTCACTTTCATTGTAAAGCAAGCGATGTAATGCTACATTTCTCCAAAACTGATAAAGAAACAAACTCATCTACATCTTGGATGGCCTGAGGGTCGGCAAATTTTCCCTTAACTTCTTTCATAGGAACATTTTTGTGCATCCCCCGGTTTGAATCATGTTGTTGTGTGTGCAGGGGATTCTGGGTTTGTCATCAGTCCACGCTCCTCCACGCGCTTCATCCATTACACTCCTCCTGGGAGGAAGTCTGGTTTCCCGTCTCCCACCAGCAGAGATCCGTACGGGAAGCTTTAGGGTTTGAACGAGGCACTGAATCTGCTTTAGACACTCAGACTTGTTGCGTTTTGCTTTGCTGCCATTGTAGAACATCAGACAATCACCAACTGGGATTTGAACTAGGAAACCTGCGGTGGTACTTTCACTCAACATATGATGAGGTTTTACTGATCTGTGGCTTCGTGGCCCGTGCTTGCTCTGGGTTAATGGGCTTTGCTGTGAAATTAAAACACTTGTTTGAGACCCATTATCCTGTTTTTACAAGAGCGATTGTGACAGACAGCACAAAAATCATGGTCACCGCTTGATTTAGGTTAAACAACAATAGTTTGAGAATGCATTCTACACACCTTTTTAAATATTTTATCAATAAATTCATGGTTGGTAAAGTAACAATTAGTTTTACATGCATCTTAAAAAAGCTAGTTTTTTTTTTTATTTTTGAATGCATGAGCACATTCGGTGTGGACAGCAAGTATTGAATCATGCTGTGAATCAGGGGTTGTGTGTGAGGATTGTATTGGGTTTCTGGGAGGATGGGGCTATTTTTGTGTTCAGGCTAAATCTGGTAAAGTTTGAAGTTACAGTGAGGTCAAACAGAAGGTCAAATGTCCTTGAGAACTGAAAATGACACTTTAGCATCTGATGGCCAAGACCATGGTTTTTAGATGATGTTGGATTAATGTCTATATACTATTTTACTCTAAATTATTGTCAGTGTGAATGTCACTAACATGAGGTATATAATGAGGAAACAACACAGAGCAGGACTTTTATCCATGAGGAATTGGATGGTGAACAAAATTTGGTTATATGGTTAACATTTTTGTGGCCATTAAAAAAATAATTTTGTGCAATTTATAATGATAATAATAATAATAATAATTGAATAATTAAAGTAAATAACTAAATACTATTTGTATTTTATAATCACTTATTGAAAAAAAAAAAAAAATATATATATATATATATATATATATATTCAAGGGTGTGCATATTTAAAAAAGCTGTATAAAATGTTTTTATTATTAAACTGATTTTTATTGTCCACAATGACGTACTAAATCGTATTATTGTTATTAATATCATTCGTGGTGACATTTGTTTAATTAAAGTAATTATTGGTTAGAAAAAAATTATATAAATGAATCAGGTGTTTTATATATATATATATATATATATATATATATAAACAAATCACTTAAAAATCGCTATAAAAATCACCGGTTTAATTTTCAGAAATCTGTCCTCGTATTTAAAAAGCTGTCCTAAAACGATTTCCTAAATAGCAAATAAAATCTAATTTGTCTTCATTATACAGTGTAAGAAATATAATTCGCCCAGTCACGTACTTACCCAATATGCTGAAAATAAATATGCTTTAAAATAAAACTTTATCCATTTGAAATACTTATATTAAAATGAAATATCGTTAATTGTTACAATACATTAAGCGATTAAACAAATCCGCATTGTAGGCTACTATAATCAAAATTAAGCCGGATAAATCATATGCAATATAGCCTACTGCAAGATAGTTATTTCTACTAACTTGACTGTAGCCTTTTTATTGCAAACTTATTCTCAAGTGATATTCTGAATTTAACCAAAAAAGCAAAGTCTGTTCCAGAGTGTTCTGGATGTAAATGAACGGACGGATGATGTCACGACAGTAATGAGTGAAACCCAACACCGAGCGAGCAGCGCAGAGCTGGAGATGCGCCGAACCGAGCAAGTCCAGACACATGCGGAGCTCAGAGCCCGGAGCGACTCTCTCTCTCTCCCTCTCACTCTCTCTCACTCTCGCTTTCAGTCCGGTTTAATACGGATCTTCTGACCTGCTCTCTTAGTAAATCGCCCGTGTTTCCAGCAGCGCGTTTGATGTTCGAGGTCTGATGCTGTGAAGTTCTCCATGCGCGCTCGCTCGCGGAGATGTGGACGCTGCTGATCAGGCTGGATCTGGTCTCATGAGCCGGTGGTGTCCTCTGATGTGGAATTCTGTTTTCGCTTTGAAAACTGCTGCTTGGACAAATGCATACAAATGCATTTAGGAGCCCAACGGACAAGGAGTGGACAAGTTTCTCCCACATCGACAACGTGAGTAACTTTCTGTCTCTGGGGCTTCTGGAGACCCGCTGCGCAAAGCTTCATTCAGGTTCTTCCTAACATTCTAAGAGGGAGAACTATCATGAGAGAACACGATACGTAGCTGTTAGATCTTTGCGCACTATTGATAATAAAAAGAACGTGCAGATCGCGAAGCTTTTATTGGTGTGCATTAATCATGTTGTAACTTTGCACAGTAGATATGCGTTCCTTTAACCGCAATCACCAGACAGACCTTACACAATCTTACGCAATCACCAGACTGACATTACAGCTTTTATAATGATCACAAATCAATTGGGATTTTCAGTCTGTCTGCTGCTGTATTTTCCATATGTTGATCCCAGGCTAAATTCCTCCTGCTTTGGAAGCAAATGTGCACCAGACGAGGAGGCTTTGTGATTTACTTGTTTGTTTGTTTGCGTTTCTAAAAAAGAACTGGTTTGATAAAGTGTTGATATGGCTGAAGTGCTTGTGAAATATGAACGCTTTTACTGAGCGCTGTTAGTTCCCGTCCCCAAACTGACACAACAGCAGCAACATTCCTCATGGAGGTGAGCGTTGACCTCTAACATCTGGACAGCCGTTCCTGACTCAATGAAATCCCAACAAATCCACACATGCACCTCACTGCCATCCCGCTTCCTCGGTTTATCTCAAAACACTGATAGTAGCTAACACGCTACTTCTGGTTAGATGTTTTTTAGCGGCTTCTGGCTGAATAAGTGCAGCATTTTCATTGAAAAAAATGATTGTCGCTCCAAACCATCTGTGGAAAAAGAAGATACTTTGAAGAATTTCTTAGTGTTTTGGACCCAATTGATCTACAGAATGTCATGTTTAATGTTCTGCGGAAGAAAGAAAGGTTTGGAATAATGACAGAATGATCATTTTTGGGTTGATCAGATTTGACTAACATTAGCACAGGTACTTATGCATGCATGTTTTCATTTGTTAGATGAGCATGCATGTTTAATGGATTCATTCAGTGTTTTTATGCATCCAATGCTGGAACCAGATAAAAAAAAGAGGAGAGATTGAATGTATTTAGAAGCATTATAACCTACAGTGCAATCTGCTAGCATTCACCATATCATCAGATACATGTAGAAGTAGAAGAGAATAAATTATGCTGTCATTATTGCAAAATAACCCCAGCAGGGCGATCAGAAAGCTCACGCTGATGGGATGCATTTTGCAATAATGACCACTGAGACGTATTTATTTGTGGTTTTGCTTATGTTTTCCATTACATAGCAAGATCCAGGATCATTGCACTTTATTTTTCAGAGATGTCCACAGATTCTTTAGCGCTACATGTTCTTGGTCAACGTGTGTGGAGACAGTTTTACAGTGTCTTTTGTGTGCGTATTGTTCCTCACCTTGTCAAAACCAACATGATTTCTAGGTTGGATTGTTGCTGGTGAATCTGCATATCCGTGCCGTTCACCAGAGAAAGACTCAGTCTGGCTTCAGAAGAGGCTTAGCATCCAATACATAGGTCTTTTTTTAGAAGGTCCAGATCTAAATCTAACCCTGGGTGACCAACAGAACAGCATTTTAGTAATGAAGTCATGCATTTGGCTGCAGGTGTAAGAAACCAATGCCAGCAGGATCGGATATTGGCAGCCGATCAGTGAGCGAACAATCTTGGCTATGCAAGCATCTGCATAGTATTCTGAGAACACGGCTTTAGCTCTGGCACGGACTCATTTGAGCATAAATTATGCAAGCACTGTGAATCAGAGAGATCTGTGTTAGCCACACCCCTAAAATATGATTGGTTGAGATATTTTTGAGTGGCTTCCTTGCTGTTTTGTAAAGCTGTAAAGTGTTGCTGGATTTGAAGATAGGCGAACAATCGGGGGTCAAGTGCAAGTTAAACCTCACAGTAGTTGTTTTCGAAAGCCGTGCACAATTTAAGGTCAAAAAGCCACTATTAAATTCTTTCAGGGTAATAAGGGTCAGGAAATCTTGGGAGAATGTTTCTAGACTGGGAACATTTTCTTGTCCTACAAAAGTGGATGCAACCTTCTGAATCTAGTTTTATGTATTGAATAAATTGTTAGTATTTTTGGGGTCACTATATTTGTAGCACTAGCCAGAAAGTATGGGGAGCTTAACCGAAATTGGACAAGTTGCAATCTCATAAACTTGAACCCAATGTGATCGCTCAAGTCTGGAAATTCTTTGGTCGCTCTGAAGAACCAGAACTTGCAATAGTTTTCATGACCCACGAAAGTGGATGCAACTTTCTAAATCTAGTCAACATCACACAACATCTATGCACTTACTGCCGATTTCTCTCAACATGGCAACACGATCAGTTAATGAATTAGAATACAAGAAAATGGCATTATTTATTTGAAAAAGTAACTCTAATTATCTTGTAATCTGAATGTGTTAGCCCCAACACTGCTAGTAACCATTTAAACAACATTTAATGATAAACATAGCTTTAAAACTACAACCTGTTTAATGAAGTTTGAACATATATGGACGATAAATCAGGAGATTTTAGAGCTCCTCGAAGGGACAGCATACAGTTGGTGTTTTGAGCGCTTGGGCAAACTCTTGTTTAGATTCATCCTCCTGCGTTTCTTTATTCCGCCGTGTTTTGTTTGTGTTTTTGTTTTCTTTTCTTGGGCCGTGGAATGTCACACTGTCCTCTCGAGCGGATGCAGGTGGCATCCTCTCAGAGAGAACTGTGGGAAAACAAACAAATTTGACCAAGCGGTCAGGTGACCATTACAAAACAGCAGATAACGTTGATTGAAATCGTGTGTTTTCCTCGATGGTGATTCATGGATCAGTATATCAAGTAGAGGATGAAGTCTCTTGAGGTTTGTGTTAGTCAAATAAGATGACTAGATAGACTTCCCTGGGGCCGCTGGTTTAGGGGTTATGAGGGAAGTATCTCAACAATGTGTCAGGATGAATGATGCTTTCTCTGGGAGATTATATAACTGACTGTCAGTCCTGTACGAGGATGAGGTTTCTTTGTTGACGTATAGCTTCAGTTCCTGCAGCCTGTTGCATGTTAAGTCTGTGTCTTAACAAGTAGTCTAACCAATTAGCATCTAGTCAAGGGTTAATCAGTCTTAGTTTTGATTCATATTAGACATTTATACTTTATGTAACTGACATGAAGTTATATCCAGTCTTAAAGAAAACATTATATGACTGGCCGGCTTTTAAGACTAGATAAATGTGTGTGTGTGTGTGTGTGTGTGTGTGTGTGTGTGTTTGCAGGATTATTAAACTAACTAACTAAATAAAATGTATTAAAATGTAAAATAAATATAAAATATTAACTGTAATTAAGTCAAATATAAAAAAGGTTTTTATTTCTTTTTGTTTATTTTATTTCAGCAAACATTTCACATTTTAATTTAGTTATTCAGTTTAACATGATGCACTAAATTAGCTAAAACTGAGGAAAAAAAAAAAAAAAATATATATA
>JAUMHR010000084.1:17257800-17270228 GCA_032361145.1 Enteromius fasciolatus
ACACCTCAATCTCTTAGGAGTCTTGCTTGTCTCTGCGTCTCGGTCTGATGACGGCTCACTCAGGGCGGGTCTGAGGTTAGACACCAGTTCAGTCTGTGTGACACGCCGCTGTCAATCATCTATTGTGGGAGTGGCCTCTATCTGTGTGACGCCACAACGACGTGGATTTAAGAATGGCTTGATTTCAGAAGAGGCAAGATTTTATTAAATCAAAAGAAAACTACCTGTGGATCTTTATCATTGTACGTTGGTTGTGTAGACACACTCCCAACACACATTTCAGTCCAAACAACTGCATGAAAAAGTGCATGTACCACCGTATGACACATTTAATGAATTAGCATTGCTTTACAAATAATCTGATTACTTACTAATTTAACCTGATATTATTGGGAAGATCAACAATATTTGTTTTCCTTTATTCATCTCCTCCCACACATTCAAACCTCAAACTCAATCTTAGAAATAAAATGTTTGTATTTGTTAGATATAACTTATCTATAGGCACATAAAGTGCCTCCAAAAATTAACCTACACATTTTGTATTTATTTAACAAAGCATTGTGAGGAAATATAGCGCTGTTCAAGCAGAATGCTTCATTGTGAAACCTGTTATTAGTTAATATGACGGACTAAACCTTTGGTTTCTGTAGAGACAGACATGTTTTAACAAACTGATCCTGCTCTTTAGCGCCACCTAGGGTAGAGCCGCCGAACTGTCTGACTGAGCACTCAAGCATTTCTTGGCTTTTTTGGATCAAAATGCTGCTTATCGAATTGTTTGTTACTCAGCAATCTTGTTCTTTCTATTTTATCCATGCAGATACTGTAAAGTCCTTTTTGGGCAGTGGTCTCTTTATCTCTCTGCTGTGGGCTATTTCCTCTGAGTTCAGCTTCTCTCGTCGACAGGATAATTACAGTTTATAACGGCACCAGACAGACCTCCATTAGCCCGCTCCGTCATAAAACGCTTTGTTTGCGTTTCATTTCTCATGTGAATTATACTGTCAGGACCCCCCCAAAACTCGCTCGCACTCACTCACTTTCACACACACACACACACACAACAGCTGAAGTACATGAGTTTCTCTGTCTCTGTTGCATAGTGAGAGACTGGGACGTGCAGATTCAATTGCAGGCTTTTCTTTTCAACCATGGTCGTACAGGCGGGGTAATCATCGGCGGACTGATGTAGAGGAGGTGAGGCACAAGGAGAAACCGGTAAACACAGCGAGAGTCTATCAGTAGACCGTATCCAAACGGGGCAGAACAAAAATGATAATCCAAAGGCAGAGTTCATTTTACTTTTTAGTTTTAGTAAGCATTAACAACTGTATGTGCAATTCAGTCTATTTTATTATCATTATTATTTTTGAAGAGTTATTTAAATATGTAACATTATGAGGTCATGTGATGATAATGCAGAAACATGTTTACAATGTTAGCTAATAGATACATTTCCAGCTGGTTTACAGTGTTTGTTAGCATTTATGTAGTACAGGCACATAATTGGTCATCTTGGTAAATCTCTGTAATATATTCCAGTATCTTTCTGATAGTCATTAATTATCAGACAACAACAGAGTTTGTTTGAGTGTGTGACGTAGCCTGCAGAACTCATGCTTGCAAAATCTGTTTAGCGTAATTAGAATTGTTAATGAGTTTATTCTGTTTCTCTGAGGTTTCTGGTTTGTAGCCCGGCCCACAGTGGTATCTGATTGGTTCAAATTCTCATGTATTCTGATTGGCTTTGGTTTATTTTAGTTGCTGGAAATGTGTTGCATTGCTCCTGGTTAAGATGACCTTCTACCGTGGTTTTACTGTGATTAAAGGTGTTTTCTAGGAGCTTCTCTGACTGCTTTACTGTCTGCTTCTGGACTGTATTCTGCTGATTCTGTGCATCTGAGGAGCTGTATCGAGTCACTGGGGAACAGGCTTCCAGCAGGAATTCAGGCCTGAGGGATTCACAGACACCAGGAATGTCTTAAACACGTCTGATGCTTTCCATTCACGCTGAAAACAATGAAGGCACCGTGCAAGGCTTTACTGTACACGAGCTCTCGCTTTCGGCTCAGTGTGAAGGTCACAGTGATGTGGGTCAGACTGTGGAGGTTTTAGAGAGAAAAGCATGTAAACATCTGACAGCGGTTTGTGTGAAGCCCTTTATTTTGGGCAGGAAATCCAGTCAAAACTATAGCCTTTGAAAACCAATTCAGTATTAAATGCGCGAAACAAGCAAAAAGTGATTTAACAAATGAGCGCAGATATCTTACTGGAGGTGCAAAGTTAAATAAGAATTCAAAACAAAGTGATTTTATCATTAATCCAAATTCCTGTAATGGAAAGAAGAACCCTGCAGTATATTGTATTATATATTATTGCATATTTGTATTTATAGCAAAAATAATATGGTAATTTATGTATATTACATGTTGCAATTTTTATTTCTATTTATTAGTAGTAGAAGTAGTAGTATAGCCATATTAAAAGCATCAGAAAAGCTGATAAAAGTCAGACCAGTTAAATTTTGAAAGCTGCCTTACACAGTATATGCAGTGTGCAGTATGCTGATGTGTGTGTTGTTGATTTCCGCAGGAGATTCCTCGTCCTCCTCCTGTCAACATGTGCGGTGCTGCTGTCAGCAGAAGAGCCGTCAGCAGCTCCAGGTACCCTCACCTCTCACCTCTCACCTCTGAACTTCTGCACGGACTGACACGTGTGGTTTGGATGTTGAAATACTTGTATCCCAGTTTAATACTCAAAGTAAATAGTTTGTAATATTTAAAACCGAAGGAGCTTCATTTCGACTGTGTTTTGTTTGTTTTCCTTCCGACTGAGTTTCAGTTTCTGCAGAAACTACGATCTGTGAGTGTGCATATTTTACTGTTAATATGAAACGATGTGAAGTTTCTATGTAGATCGGATATAAACACACAGAGAAAGAGTGATGGGGGAAGAAAGCAGCAATGAGGAAACTCATAAAACATTTTACAGGCGCTAAAGGGCCATCTGTGTGTATAATAATGCGTTTATTTGAGCTTTAATATATGCATTGCAATCAGTGTGAATTACTAAGTGCTTATGAGCAGATTAAACTGTGCATGTTTATATTGTGAACAAAGTTTACATTTATGCGTTTAGCGTAAGTTTTAGCCAAAGCAAAGCACAAGAGAAGAACCAAAGCGTCTGTGTGAGATTTTTATGAAAGCTTTTTTTTCTTACACTGACTCTTTTTTTTAAATTCTAGTTATTTCTCACACGTCTGAGTTTGTCTTGCGTAATTATGTTTTTTCCCCTGAATTCTGAATTTACATCTCGCAATTTGGGACGTAATTCTAAGATATAAACCTAGAATTGCAAGGAAAATTGTGAATTAGAAAAGTGTTTGTGTGTTTTTATTCGGTGGTGAAATCAAGCTTCCATGAAATGTACTGTAGGGAGGAAAAGGTAAGCGAAGCAGGAAAGGAAATGCAAATGTTCAGACAGAATGAATTTGTGTCGGATCGCATGCGTCCGTGAACGTGCTGCTCTCTCTTCATTGAATTGGTTGGCATGTCTGTTCTTGCGTCCTGTGCAACGGCTTTCTTGTTTTCTCTCGCTCTACTCTTAATCGGTCATTTCCAGATTTCTGCAGGGCTCTGGTCTCGCTGAAGACTGTACAGATTCAGAGATACAGTGTGGAAGCGAGGCAGACTGAAGATTTAGATGGACACAGGTCAGTCAGGTTAGCCTGCGGTGATCTGCTGTCTCCTGAGGGAAACCTGATCTAAGCTCGTGGGAGTATTTTGGCATTTGCATCTATTTGTGTGAGATGGAGAAGATAAAATAAGATTGCAGGAAGAGATAGATTAAAGGGGAAACATAGGCAACAGTGATTCAAACTGAATTATAAATATCGAATACAATACATTTAACATCAATTAAGGTCAATCTACATACTGTATATGCAGTAATAATGCATGTCAGATTATTAAACATGCTTTAGGCCATTAAGTTTCCTATACAAATTTCACAATCTGTTGTTGTTCAGACAGAGATGTTGTAATAACATGGCTGATTTAATCTTCAGCAAATGTTTTGACAGGTTGATAAGTTCATTAATCACTTCAAATGATCTGTTTCAGTGATTCGTTTGGATGACTCTGATTCTGCAATTTGTTGCATTTCAAAGATACTTGGCATTTTGTATATATTAAATATCGTTCGAAATTTATGATCTATGATGTTGTTAAAAAGAACATTATTTTTTGTATTTGGTGTAATGAAATGAGTTTATGCAGTTTACGCCCTTGTGCTCTGATTGGTCAGCTATCCAGTTCTCTATGATTGGCCGAATACCTCCTGCACTTGGTCAAAATGTTCTGCCCCTTACCATAACGTGATGCTGCATTCTGACGCTAAGACACCAAACCAATAAAACGCATTACAAAAGAGGCATTTGCTGCTGGTCTAGATCCGGGGTGGAGGTTGAGACCCTCAGGGTTGGGAGTGGACGAGGTGACCAGTCCGAACATGGGACGCATGACATAAGGCCATAAAACTCACGAGCGTTCAGATTCTACAGAAATCTGCAGCTCTTTTTACAGGCTCCATGAAGGTCTGCTTGATAACATAGCTTTATACAGCATCTGGAGTCATCACTATAACGATCAAACGCTCGCTGAGATACAAAACAGTGTCTGGCTGCTGTTCAAGCTGCCATTAGTAAGAAAAGACTACACATGCTGCTAAAAATAACTAAAACACCTTTAAACAATACAGTAAAGATGTTACACAAGCACATGTGAATTATGATTGCACAACATCCTGAAGCCTTAAAGAATGTTGTTAGAAAACTGCTTGACTATCATTACACTGCATGTTTGCAGAAGATTGTTTACTACCTACTGTACGTTCCAGTCGCGAAAACAGAAGAGCACAAAGCTAGCAATGTCGCTAGCTCATGGGTTCCATTACCAGGGTAAAAGTAAACTTTTAATTGAGGCGAAAAATCAAGAAATAAGTTAATCAATCAAATATCTTTAAGCAACACTCACACAAAAAATGCACACAATACAACTCATGACTTTAAATATGAAATACAAGCTTTTAAACGGTGGCTGTGAACTTGTAAAACTTGCTAACATGCCACAACACTGTCAGAATTTGAGAGCCGAGACTGTTTCGTATTACAAGTAACAAAGCACTTCGCTTATTGCGATTACTGGATGACAGGTGCACTACAAATAATGTTTTTAGTGATGTTTTATTTACAATTCCTAAAGAAGATATTCTGAAGAATGCTGGTAGCCAAGGTCCAGCACACCACCACATATAGGCCTACCATATATACGCAGCCTATAAAGAAGCTAACAAATCTACATTTTCAATTAATAAAGCTCAGTATGGAACTGTGTACATATAGGCTACTATGATTGAAAATTCTGCCAGTAATCTTCACACTATGGGACAGCAAAGACCTCCACAAAGAATGCAAACTCAGTGAGACAGTACTGGTGTCTTTAATATTAACAGTTAAGTATCTGTGAATAATAAAAGTAATAAAACAACCCGTATCGTTGGATAAAAACTAAATGTCAGGTCATATTTACATCTAGATTTATTCGCATTGGCCCACAGAAACTTTAAATTGTTCTGCATGTCTACACTCTTTTCTCGCACACGCACGCATTAGGACACTTAAGATTCCTCCGTTTCCCCTTCCTGTGAGCTTCTGTTATCAAGCTGCGTAAGGATTCAACATCTTTCTCCTCCTGCTTGTCTCTTTGGCTCATCACTCACAGAAGAGCGAACCTATTCTTGATAATGCTGCAGTGTAAATTTCTGAGTTTCCGAGGCACATTTCGTGGCATTTGCCTCTAAATTTGTACAAAAATGTCCAGATGGCCAGTCTGATTACAGCTACTCTGATTACTTTGTAAAACTGGGAGACAGGTTACACAAAAGTCTAGTCGTGACATTATTTTTATTTTTTGTACTCCAGATGGCCAACCAATTGCCACCAGGCTGATTTCTCTGCATCTCTTCTTGGTCCATGATAGTGATGCTCAAAAAATAAGTAATTGGTATTCAGTGTTTAATTTGAACTGCCAAAGAGGTGAAAGTTCATAGGGTCGCCCATGTGCAACTAGTCAAAAACATGGCTGGCTGAGCTTTGAAGTCATTTTCTTTTTTTACGGTTGATTAAGATCACATTAGTTTCTAAAACCATGCAGAATCAAGCAGCAAAGCTTTTAGAGGCACAGTACGCTAAGCTTGTAACACAAAGAACAGAAATGACCAGAGGGAACAACAGTAACTTTTTGCCTCCACCATTGTTGCCTTTTGTTTGTCATCTGTTTAAGTGAAGGATAAAGAAATCTGTTGAAACAAAAAGCAGAAAGTCTGGATTAGTAATGAAAGTGCTGGTTTCCTGCACATCTCCTTAGAGATCTCTCTATGGACATTCCCAAACCGTGTAAAAGCTTGTCTGTGTTTGCTGACAGGAGGAAAAGCTTTCCTGCTAACTTGATTTCACTAACAGACTTGCTGTAGTTTCTTACGTATCTGCTCTGCTGCCCTCAGGCCTGTATACATTTATGATGTATTTAAAGTTGGAGTGTGTAATTTCTTCAGTGTTAAAATGCTTCCAGTCTTGTTTAATATAAAGAGACAGCAGGTAAAACATTTGTAAGTTAAGTCTCCTGAAAAGTGTGTCAGTATTGAACAATGTTCAAACAGCAATATTGGATGATGACGTGCGTTTGGTGTTGGACTATCTCTTGGGCTTGAAAGCATTTGAAGTTGAACATGTGCAATTCTGTTTGGTGACTCTAATGGTTCAGAAATTCCAAATGTCACTTTTAAATCTGAAATCAGTTTGGACAAGTTGACCACAAGAGCTTACTTAATCAGTTAATTGGTGCAAGTGGGAACATCTGGGTTAAATGTATGCATTTAACTAATGCTACTGCTTGTGTTTTTATTTGGAAACAGCAGGCTAATTATTTGTAGGTTGATTTCTCTGAAAAATTGAAGCTTAAATCTCTGAGGCACTATTAAATGTTATATTTGCTTGAGAATCCCATAATAAAGCATAATAAATCTGTTGGTCTAAATATTAGGTAACACTTAATTTTGAATGTCCACTTTAGACATTCTACTAACAGTGAGTAACTTTGGAACTACATGTCAACTAGTCATCAGAGTATTAGTAGACTAAATATAAAGTTCGAAAAAATATTCTCGATGTTAAAGAATAGCAGCATCCACACAACTGTAACGATGAAGGACAAAGAAACAAGATCTTTGGGAATCATTTTCAGAATGATTTTTGCAGCTGATTGACGTTGACAACCAATCAGAATGAATCCTGCTATCAAGCGCTTGACGCGGTTGAGCTTATAATAAGTGTGAAGGCAAATATATTTATCGTTATCTTTATAGTTATCGTGCTTGGTGTGAACGGGTCTTAACAGTCGACTCTGAGGATTAGTAGGCATGTAGTTGCAAATCAACGAGAATTAGTAGTTGCAAAATTACTTAGTTAGTTAGTAGAATGTCTAAAGAGGACTATCAAAATAAAGTGTAACCAAATTCTGCAATTCTGTTTTGTGACTCTAGTGGTGCAGAAATTGCAAACTTTCCCATTAAATCCAAATTCCAGAGAACCAGACCATGCCTTATCAATTGATGGATGTGAAGTGGGTAAGTCTGGGTTAGGAGCAAGCATTTAGATAAAGCTAATTTGTTCTAAAAATATCAGTAAGTAATATGCATTCGCTGAAGTTCTACTAGAGCCTCCACCTAAACGTCTGTGAGTTTTGTTGTTTATGCAATGAATTCTGAGATAAATTTGATGCTAAGAGGTACCTCAAATTAGGTACTAGTGGATATTTACACTGTTTAAGATGTAAACCTAATTAATTATGTGTGATTAATCACATCTCCATTCCCATCCTCCATTCCTGCAGACTTCAGATCCAACCTTATCAAACACCCTGGAACAAGACTTTCACAGTGTTATAGGTTATAGTAATATAGGTTGGAACAAAAATCTGCAGGACTGGAATTGAAGAGTCGTGGTCTACAATTAACAGATATGATGAGGAGTTATCTCTCAGATGCACACAGACTAATAACATTTGACAGAAAAAAAGAGAAGAATCCACACAGAAAGAAAAAGAGAGAAAAGAGATGTGTGGTTTGAGACCCCTACTTTCTTCTCATTGTCTCTGTTCATCTGGACCACAGATGCTATGCAAGGGCTCATGGGTAATTTGTGATGTCATGCTTGTCCAAGCACATATTCATACAATTTGTGTGGTTTGTATTAGAGAGGCCCTCTATGTCAGAAATTGTTTTATGGTGAGTGTCAGCCAAATTAAATTATTTAACAGATGTAAATTAAAGCCGTGGACTAGTTGCACATCTCTATTGCTTGCTCATCCTCTAGTTACGAGGTTTGAAGAAACTTGGGACACTAGCGTTATGTTAAAAAACACTAGCATTGCCAACCAAACAACAAACTAGCATCGAATGTCTGTCTTGAGGTGTTTATCTAGCCAAACCTTAGTTTAGTTTCCTTGTTGCTTACAACTGTCTTTTTCTTTCTCTCAAGGTGTAGACCTTATTCATCAGCTGGGCCTTTCCGGTCGCAGAGACATACACTCTTCTGGGACACCTTACCTCACCTCCCTTGCCTCATCTCTGCCCCCTGGTGTTGGGGTTATCCTCGGACGGAATGCCCTCATTGAAGCCCCATTAGAGGACCTGCTCCCTGCAGGCGTGGAGGAGGAGTTTTCTATCATAGTTAGTTTAAGCTCCTGGCGAGCGAACAATGCCTTTATTTTTAGTGTGCGTGACGGCAGGGACAGACTGCAGTTTGGCTTGCAGCTCCTGCCCGGAAGGGTAGTGGTTTACACAGGCGAGAAAGCATCAATCTACTTCAAGTATGATGTGCAAGATGGACAGTGGCACTCCTTCTCTGTGGGGGTCCGGCCACGGTCTGTATCTTTCCATGCACGCTGCGGGACTGTACAGTACGGCGAGGAAACGCTGACCCGTCCACAGACATTAAGCTCTGAAGGCCGCCTCTCTGTGGGAAGGATGGACTCCAGGGCGGTGCAGTTTGAAGGAGCATTATGCCAGCTGGATATTTACCCCTCTGCCCAAGCAGCGGCGAACTACTGCAACTATGTTAAAAAACAGTGCAGACTGTCTGACACCTTCCGATCTCTGTCAGGGAGCTCAGAGTCCTCAAAGTTCCCCCGTAGCTCTTCAGAATCAAACACATTCATCCCAACTCTTGCTGATCACTCCACCAACTCTATCACCACAGCACTTTTTGACCAGATTTCAACCACAAGCTCTCCGATGTTTCGCTCCAGCACACCTAGGCACATGAACCCGTCTCCAAGAACCTTCAGCAAGGAGCAATCCCTGTACCCCACTCCAGAGACCTCCACAAGCAACCCTGCGACAGAGAAGACCCTTGACAGTGAAAATGACTCGGAGAACCAGCCGCTTCTCAAGAAGCCCAGAGCAACTCGGGCCACCCCGGACTTGATCACCATCGTCAAGCAGAGCAGGTTGAAAGAGGTCTTGAAGAATAAAGGTAGATCCCACCAATCCAACAAAGAGCTTTTGCAGGCTAATCCTAAAGCGAACAGCACCATCCTTTATCGTGAAGAGAGCAGCTATAACCTTGTAGACCAATCTGAGGAACAGGTCCAGGATGGGCACGACGCAGGATACTCAGAGGGTTATGGATATGACTATGGTTTTGAAGAAGACGAATATTTTTTCGACTATGACGGATTTGTTGGTCCTAAAGGAGAACCGGGTCCTCCAGTAAGTACTCTCTGATTATCATTCTCACGTTTTTGAATAACATCCATGATCTTCAAAATCAAGTCAATGCAAGCCAGAGCAAAGCTCTACTTGAGAATTTATCCAAATTACAATGCATAAGCGTTCAGGCTACTGTAATTTATGGCTTTTTCTTGGGCAGAATGAAAAGCTCTTTGAGAGGGAGCGTGCACTTGGCTGTGTTTCCGCGAGTCATATTTGATCAGGCGTCTACTGGGCCAGAGAAGAAGTAAATAATTTATCAGTGACAGGTAGTGATTTAGAAGCAAGGTGATAGTTTGTTTTTGTCCTCCCGGACTTACAGGTGGCTATAATAGCATGTTTGAAGTCACCGCCCGTGCTCATGCTGTAATTTGACTAATGTGCTAATTTACTGTATGCCTCCATTTGTAATAGAGTTTGCCTCACATGGCAACGAGATAACCAGGTGATGTCAAAACACTCAGTGTAGTCTAAATCTGCTTTCAAAGTCATGTCAGGATGATTATGTTTATGAGATGAGCACACACAAATGCCACCGCGATGTTGTAATTAGTTGTGTGGAAACTCTGGGGTTTCTTTCCGAGCCAGAGGCGAATCACTGCTAGTCATCAAGATAAGCTGTAATGGAGAATGTTGATGGTATGGTTTAGTTTGTCTTTGATGAACAGTGCTTGACAATGCTACTTACTTAGCCCATTCATGAGATGCCAGGCCTATTATGTCACACAAATGATGAAATGCATATTAACATCTTAGATTTTTATTGCTCTCTTTCACTACCCATCAAATACATGAGGCTGTTTTGGCCTTAGCATAAATATCCCTGTGTTGGATACTGAAAAATAGTAAAGACATTTCCAAAAACATTTCCCAAGAGAAAATCAAGGCAACTTGGTAATGCCAGAGTCAATGGGAAAGTAGCAAATCTGATATATCACTAGCTTAGATCTCAGTTTATTCCTATGTATTTAGTGTTTAAATAAAGTTTGATGTGTAAATTTTATAATTTGTGTGCTTCCACAGGGAATGGTGGTAAACAGGCATGTCATGAATAAGCAATCTGTTATGACTCTGCTATGCTAGTACAGCATGACTTCTTTCTCCTTCCTTTTTTCACTGTTATAGCATGGGGAATATGGCTTGATAGAGCAAATGCTAAATATAGCAAAGTGCATGAAATAAACTCTCAACAGCAGAACTGCAGGGTGGAGCGCAGTGGTATATCAAGTGTAGGTCAGTAGGCCTCTAGTAATGTTTTATTCACGTTTAAACAGTTGCCCTCACGTTAATGTGTGGAACACTAAGGTTTTTTTCATAAGTGGTTCATGTGGATATGAGACATGACTTTGTGGATATTTTTGTTGGATGTCACCCTAAGTGCTCTCACTTGCCTGAGAGATATGGTACATTCCTGTCTTGGAAGAGCTGGGGGAGGTAAATTCACCAGCTGGGTCTATCCAAAGTCAGCGTTTTGTTGTGCTTTTCTTTCCTGTTGTAACTCTAATTATGCCTTGAAGGTACAAATCAATGAATGAGGTTGATAGCTTTATGATTTTTGGTTCCAGAGCCCAGAAATCAGTTTCTTAAAAGATCTAATAACATTTAATAATTCATTCTGTCATTTATCCAGCTTAAACCAGTTTAGGGAGTTTACCTGGTCTGTCTTTATGGTTTTACTGTCTGTATGCGAGATCAATAATAGACCAGTGCATCTCTTTCAACAGGAGTTTGATTACTGAACATGTAGATTCACCTGCAGTGTTCAGGCGGTTTGCTGTCGCAGAGTTTCCACAGATCTCTGAGTGCAGTTGCATGGACCTGAAACATTTAGTCTTCCCTCATAGGCTGAGCGCGACTAACCTCCGTTCCAGATGTTCCTATACACACTTCTGTCAGTAAGCAGCCAAAACATAAGAGAAACATTAGGCGAACGACAAGTGCTTTCAAAACCTGTGAGGCTTTGTTTATGTGGGGTTTGAATAATGGTTGTCATAACACAGAGACATGTCTGGGAATTTTCTTTGCTGCCACTTTCATCTTACAAGTCCAGTGTGGTTTTATATATATATACACACACACACACACATTTTTGTATGCCTTTATTTATTTATTCACTGATGCATGCTTTTATGCATAGATTTTGCAATTACTTTTTATTCCTACGTAATAACTATAATATGCTTTCATTCAATATTACAGTTCTTCTCAGTCGCTTTGGTGCATTTCTCACAACAGCACTTACATTTGCACAACAGTTAATGCATTTCTCAAAACAATTAGTCATGTGTGCAGATCATAGCAGCAGTTTCTCATTCTTTCCAACAAATTGCAGATGCTTTTGGACATGCATCAATTGCTTTCATACAACTGTCTGCTGTTTTATAACATTCATTTGCTTATGTCATGTCAGTCAAAATTAACTAAACTTGTGACTGCTGAAAACTAATAGTCCTAATTTCATTGCTTGAATCATTACATACAAAAATGTTGAACTAGTTGTCAAAATCTGTCCTGAAAATGTCTTCTAAATTGAATCTTTTGCACAATGCTTTGAATACAGTAAATTAGAATTGCAAAGAGCATATGCAGTAAAAATG
>JAUMHR010000084.1:17274361-17292664 GCA_032361145.1 Enteromius fasciolatus
CTGTAGTTTTCAAATGGCTGTGCAAATAGTATATAGTGCTGTCTTGAGCATTTTCAGGAAGTGTCACCAAAATCTGAATTTTTTTGCATTTGAAAAAATGTACAGAGTAAACTGTTATAATGAAGACATGATGAAGCCCTTTGATTATCTTGTTCATGAACAATGGTGTCAGGACTTTTTATTTTGACGACATTGACTCTTTCATTGACATGAATACTTGCTTTTGAGCAATGAACTATCCATTTTGAGCAAGTGACACGCTTTCAACTAGGTTTTGCAGTTTGCACTGATAGTTTTGAGAAATGCATTAACTGTTGTGCAAATTGCGACTGAGAAAAACTATAACACTGAAAAATGTACAAAAAAAAAAAGACCCACATTTTTGGTCGACACTCTGCACTGCATGTTTATAGAAGCTGTCACACTTAACCATCTCCTTACCTTGACTACAAATCAATCACTGGCCATCTTGGCAGAAGAGCTGATCTGGTCCAGATAGTTGTCAGCTGTATGTTGTTGCAAGCACTAAACCTTAAAGTTTTATTGTCTCCAAGTGTTGTCGAACATCAAACACGCGATTGTAGCTGTTCCACCTGTGGACACACAGAGCGAATAAACTCTTTTGTTGGTTTCATCTGGAAAAACCAGGTGTTAGTTGAGATTGAACATAGACACTTTTGTTCCATCAGAAGGCGATTAAAGGGCCCTGTAAACTGACATGTTTGCTCATGCTGGTTAGTAATGGTTTGCTTGATAGTGAACCAGTGAATCCATGTTGTCTTGAAGCTGTTTGAGAAGGTTTAGGCTATACCAGCATCCAGCTCTTATGATTCACTGGTCATCCGTGGCGATGAATAAAAAACAGGTCAGCTTGAGTTTTTAAAGTCCTTTTATGAAGCTTTTAAAATGCATCTTATAAATGAACCAGGGTTGTTCCGTTCAGATTCTTCGGCTGCGTGTCATTCCTCTAAGGCTAATGAGCATCCGTGCAGGTTAATGGAAGCTTTTAATGCAGAGTTTTTATAGACGTGCAATTGCTTCTAAATAGTTGAGTTTACAAGAGCCACATTTGGAAAGATGTTTTTTCTTCTGTTAGCTCTGTAAACCGTTTCTTGGTTTCTATTTCATGTCGGGTAACACATTGATCCAAAATACTGCTGTTCATAGAGGTTTTTTAAACTTCAAATATTTTCTGCCTTAGTTTATGTCAAATATTTTACACTCGTTTAAGAAAAGACTTTGCTGTTTATTGTTTATTTATTTGCTAAATCATTTTATTCATTTAGATAGCTGATGAATGCTTGGGCGGCTTGCCACGATAGATAGATAGATAGACAGACAGACAGACAGATAGACAGATAGATAGATAGATAGATAATTTTTTATATGTAACTTCATGGAAAGTAAACAAAAGCAGTTCATTAATGGCTTTTGGACATGCCTGCATCTGTAAGTAATATTTCTGCATGTTTTCTGTGAAGCTCAGATCTCTAGCTTCTGAAGCTGCTGGTGGGTCAGTAAGTTCTGCAGGATTTAGCTCGTTGGTGTTCATGACTCTTTTCAGACGCCAGACATCAGTCAGATACGCGGCTCTCATTACACTGTCCTTCTAGAGCTGTTCAGAAGCAGTCGTTCAGGAAATGATCTCTCGTTCTCATGTTGTGCTCATCTGTGTGTCTCTGCAGGGTCCCATCGGCCCCCCAGGTCTCCCTGGACCCCCTGGAAAGAGAGGACCGCGAGTAAGTCTCATTCATGCAGCATCTGTCTGTCTTACTCACTTAATTTCATTTTGAAACAACCAGAAGCTTGAGACGTTTCACAGCTGTTTATTCCCAAATAATCACACAGAGAGAAGGAGAAAAATCTTACAGCAGTGCTTCTCAATGGGTGGATGAATTGTTAGATGAGTGGATAAATGGATTGTTAGATGGATGGGTGAATTGCTAGATGAATTGATGGATGGATGGATGGATAGATGGATGGATTGTTAGATGAATGGATGGATTGATGGATGGATGGATGGATAAATTGATGGATAGATGGATGGATGGGTTGTTAAATCAATGGATGGATAAATGAATGGATGGATTGTTAGATGAATGAATGGATAAATGGATTGTTAGATGAATTGATGGATGGGTTGTTAGATGAATGAATGAATGGATGGATGGATGGATGATGGATGGATGGATGGATATACAGTATGGATAAATTGATGGATAGATGGATGGATAGGTTAGATGAATGGATAGATGGATGAATGGATGGATAAATGGATTCTTAGATGAATTGATGGATGGGTTGTTAGATGAATGAATGAATGAATGAATGAATGAATGAATGGATGGATGATGGATGGATGGATGGATGGATGGATATATGGATAAATTGATGGATAGATGGATGGATTGTTAGATGAATGGATGGATAAATGGATTCTTAGATGAATTGATGGATGGGTTGTTGAATGGATGGATGGAAGGATGGATGTTTAATAGATAGATAGATGTATTAATTATGTGCTTTTGCAATTTAATTTGTTTATATATATATATATATATATATATATAGTTTTAGTAATTTTAGTTTCAACTTTTTTTATTTAATTTAGTTGCTAAGGATGTCACCACAATGTCTTAATTTTAACACATTACCATTTAATATTGCTAAATATGGGATGTATATCACAGAGTTTTCCTTCTGATTGGTGTGTGTGTTTCTCTCAGGGTCCTCCTGGTCCTCACGGGAGTCCCGGGCCAGCCGGTTTACCAGGTCCGAAGGTAAGTTCCTGTCCTGGCTCTCTCTGTCCCGCCACACGAGCTCCAGACGCTCCTCCTGTTCTAACTCGCCGCTCTCAAGCGCAATAGCTCTCGCTTTCTAATAAACCTTTGTTATGGTGTGTGTGTGTGACAAGACTTCGGAAAACGCTAGAAAGAGCCGTCAGGGACACACTGGCAGTTTGATCTTGTAGAGACGAGAGGAAAATATATGTGTGCCACGACATTAAGAGACTGTGTGTGTGTGTGTGTGAGTGAGAGAGAGTCAGAACATGGAGAAATGTAAAGCACACCTGGTGAAGGCGAGAGCTGCAGGTTTAACAGATGGACTCACTTTGACCTACAATATATGGATGACATTGCAGAGATCCCCAGCAGCTCCTTTATTTACAGTTTATTCCTATCTTTAGTTTTTTATGGTAATTCTTGTATACTTTTGCAATGTTTAGTAGTTTAGTAAAATGTTTTCATTTATTTTAGTTTTTAAGTTCTTTCATATTTTGAATTAAGGTTTTGAATTTAAAATTTTACATTTTTCGTTAACAGCAGTTGTATGTTTATGCACTTATTAAATCACTATTTTTTATTTTCATTTAACTTTCTTAACAAGCTGCTTTGCGGACTTTTATTAGAGAAATACAACAGGCAGAAATGCTCACTGGCAGACAAGTACACTTGAGACAATCCAATAGACAAGTCAGAGAACAGGCAGTAATCACAAAGGCAAGCGGCAATACACAGAGTCCAAATACACGGTCCAAGGTCATACACGGGAAATCCAACACGGGAAAGAACGCTCAGAATTAAGGACAATAAGACTTCACAATGTGTATGCAAAAGTCCACGCCTTATAAAGGCTAGAAAACAAGGCGCACCTGAAGCGAATCAGCGAGGTGCGCGGGGCAAAAGAGTCTGGGTGGGAACTAATACTCGGGCGATAGTTCCCGCTGCTGTCGGTTGGAGAGAGCCACAGAAGCACCGGTGGTGACAATCTGTTCTCTAGGTATCATATTGTTATAGGTTTTGTTAGGAATTGTGTATATAAATATATATATCTGAAATGTTTGATTTTATTTAAAGTAATGAAAGAGTGTTTAATGATTTAGTGGTTTTAGGATTATTAATAACCCTGCTGTGCGGTAGAGTGATGTGTGAGGTTCAGTCATGTTCAGGTCTGGATAAAAGGTTGTGTTGATGTCTTCATAGTGAACAGTTCTATGTTTGTAATTGATATTCATTCAAAAAACAAGCTGTTCTCTCTTCAAAGGTGTCAGGTAATGCTGATGAAATTGACGAAGGTATGTTTACAGCTCTAGTCAGTGAGAATAAGGCAAGTGTGGTTAAAGATCTGGTGACTGAAGGGTTGCCGGTTCAAACTCCTCAAGGGTTCATCTGTGACCTTTAACCCTTGTGCTCTTGATAAAGATGATAAACTCAGCCTGCTGTGTGTGTGTTCACCTGATATTATGTCCCGTTATGGGGACCAATTGTCTCCACAAAGATAGGAATAGCAGTAAATGTTTGGTCCCCATAAGGAAACAAACTTATAAATCACACAGATGTTTTGAAAATCTAAAAATATCTGTAATTTCCTGTAAGGGGTAGGTTTAGGTGTAGCGTCAGTGTAGGGCAGTACCACATACAGTCTGTAGACTGACTGTACACGTCAGTCATAGAACCGTGTGTCAGTGAGAATCAGCCCTAATGATGATTATATGATTTTAAAACATTTTTGGATAGTTTTCATATATTTAATTCAACTTTGGTTTTTAGTTTAATATTTAGATTTATTTTTTCATTTTAATAAAAAAAGTACATTTTATAAGTGGGCCATGTTTATTAGTTTTTTAATTCAAAAATATCATTTAAATTTTTTGCAATTGTATTTTTTTTAATCCTTTTTTTAGTTTTTTCTTCTTTTTTGATTTATTTTTATTTTAGCTTTTGTGTAAATGTTTTTTTTAATCGTCTTTATCATTTTTTGCTTTCGTTTTGGTCATTTTTTGTGGTTGTAGCATTTTTTTAATGTTTACTTTTGAAAATGTTTCCATTCTTACAGTCAGTTTGTTTACCTGTTTTATTTATTTTTAGCTTTAGTTTCTATTACTATTTTAATCAGCTTGTATTTTGTATTCTCATCAGTTCATTCATTCATTGTAATTGTAGTAATTATGTTATGTTTTGTTTTTGACTTTAGCTCTCTCTCTCTCTCTCTCTCTCTATATATATATATATATATATATAATTATTTCAGTTTTAGTTATGTTATTAAGCTGTATTTACGTCTCTGTTTTGAACATGTGTAGCTCTGTACTGGACGTGTGTTTTATTGCGAGGGAAGTGATGTGGCTCATAAAGTCTGTGAGGTTGTTAGCATTGAGCACAGACTCGTGTGGATGTGGTTTATTTACCACGGCAGATGTCTGTGGCTTTCACACACTCGCTCTCACCCCTAAACACAGCCTAGAGTTTCACACAGCGGAGTCAAATATCTTGATTCATAATTCATGGTCAGAAATAAAAATGTGGGTAGAACATTTAATTTTAAGTGAATTTGATGAGTATTGTAATTACAGTCTTCAGTAACAGTATATTGTTTATTATGAACATTGGGTTTTCTCCTGAAGCCCTCAGGCAGTCGTTCTTATACAAGCTGATTTAACTTAACTGATTTAACTTAAAATAAAAAATAAGCATTAAAATTGCCTAAAACAAAAAATTGCATATTTTTTAATATAATATTTATATACATTTCCAGGCCAGAATAACAAACACATCTAAAGCCACAGGGCAATGTTGTTGTGGATATCTGCAGGGCCTTAGAAACAAAACCACTGTTTTATAGGAGACATGTTTAATTACCAGACAGACTCCTTCTGCTCTGTTTTGAAGAAACAAAAGAGATCTTGTTTGTGTTTTTTCCATTTACCATTAATCTGAATGCTTGACTTTCATAATCAAGTGCCAAATACGCCAGTCTGATTTTCCCATTCAGGACAAAGTGTTCATGTCCATTTAGAGCTGACCCCGAGTGGGCAGCAGGGTCGAGCGCTGCAGATATCATCACCGATCTCAGCCGGGGCTGGAAACTGTAAAGTAGCCCACATATGAGTCATGTGTCTGCTGGGATCTAGAGAAACAAGACAGAGCTTTATATCCCTGCTTAAGACTTCAGGGATGAGATGGGCTTCACAGGTTTGAGAGGTTCGGCCGTTGTTTGGTTTTTCAGTCTGAAGGGTTTACTTCAGAAATGGGGCTTCGCAGGCGTCAGATCCGGACTGTCTAGTGTTGATTGGCAGCGATTGTGTTTCCATAAAACTGCAGGTCTTAAGGATTAATTCACTTTCAGTCAGGCCTGAATGGATTTAGAGTTGATTGACATGCCAAATTTGGTCCATACCTTGAGCCTTTTTCCCCATTGAACTCCCAGTGACTCTCTTTAGAGTTAGATACATTTTAAATGTAATTAAAAAATATTCTGTAATGCAAAAACACGCTCTTGTGCAGTTAGTTGAATCCACCAAATCAGGGGCCAGTCGCATAAACTTAGCCTTCATGTTAAGACTTAAGTGTCTTAAGAGCTACTCTGACCAACTAGCAGTTAGCCAAGAGTAATTGGTTTTATTTTTTGTATTTACCTTAGACTAATATAAATTTTTATGTAACCGAATTAAAAAAAACCTGTGACCAGTCTTGAAGAAACATTTAGCTGACTAGTCGTAACCTTTTATGCAACTGGCCCAGATCAAATTAATAATGAGTGATTATGAATGGGTTGTTGATCAATGATTGATGGCTGGTGTTGTCGTGGCCCTTGTTCTCAATCAATGCAGAGAAACACGCTCAAACAGCAGAGTTTCAAATGTTGAACTAATAAGACTTTATTAAAGTAACAAAGCCGAGAAGAACAGCCGCACCATCAAACTGCCTCTGGTCTTTGGTTGTGAATACAGAACTTATTATACTCTTTCCAAAAATGACACCTTTATCCTCCCATGGCGTTTTGATTGGTCCGCCACCCTTGGTTGATTACCCCCTCATTTGCATAGCTGGCTATTGCCCAGCATCTTCTCATCCTCCTCATGTATTTTCCCCATAATGCAAATTGATGACAAATCAAAGAGATGAATGATCCGAATGGTCATAAAAGAGCCCAGAAAGACTTCTAAAGAGATCCAAGGTGAACTTTATGCTCAAGGAACATCGGTGTCAGATCACACCATCCGTCGCTGTTTGAGCCAAAGTAGACTACATGGGAGACGACCAAGGAGGACACCATTGTTGAAAACAAGCCATAAAAAAGCCAGGCTGGAATATGCCAAACTACATGTTGACAAGCCACAAAGCTTCTGGGAGAATATCCTATGGACAGATGAGACAAAAATGGAACTTTTTGCCAAGGCACATCAGCTCTATGTTTACAGACGGAAAAATGAAGCATATCAAGAGAAGAACACTGTCCCTACTGTGAAACATGGAGGAGGATCTGTTATGTTCTGGGGCTGCTTTGCTGCATCTGGCACAGGGTGTCTTCAATCTGTGCAGGGTACAATGAAATCTCAAGACTCTCAAAAGATTCTAGAGAGAAATGTGCTGGCCAGTGTTAGAAAGCTTGGTCTCAGTCGCAGGTCATGGGTCTTGCAACAGGACAATGACCTGAAACACACCCAAGAATGGTTAAGAGAAAAACATTGGACTATTCTAAAGTGGCCTTCTACTTTACCCTGGCCTCAATCCTATTGAGCATCTTTGGAAGGAGCTGAAACATGCTGTCTGGGCATCTTTCAAACCAGAAACGACTGGAGCAGTTTGGCCATGAAGAGTGGGCCAAAATACCTGCTGAGAGGTGCAGAAGTCTCATTGACAGTTACAGGAATCGTTTGATTGCCTCAAAAGGATGTGCAACAAAATATTAAGTTAGGGGTACCATCGTTTTTGTCTAGGCCTGTTCCATGAGTTTGTTTTTTAAATAATTCAGTTGAAGCATGATTGAAAACAATAACTTTCATTGGTTAACATTCATAGAACTTTTATTTATTTTGACTTTTGTCAGATTAAATTAATTTTTGTGACCATTGTGAGTTTTTCTTTCATTGACCGAAGGGTACAAACAATTTTGTCCACGTGTGTATATAATAGTTTGAACTCGGTGTAGTTCAGAGGTTTATTGTGTGTGAATACATGTAGAAAGCAGCTTTTGACTCTTAAATCTCTCCAGATCCACTGTCATCACTTGCCTTAATCTGTCAGCACAAGAGAACATGGTTTGCATGTATCTTCTTGAATTTTAGACATGCTTTTGAGTTTGCGTCGACAGCTCGTTTTATGGCGGGAAATAACATCAAACTGAATTAACATAGTGCACTTTATTTATGTACCAGGGGGCAAAAGGTGATCCTGGACTGTCTCCGGGTCAAGCGCCGGCGGGTGATAAGGTAAATGACAAACCATAGCATTTCTCTCAGGGTGCTTTGAGATTTCTTTGCATTTACAGCCCTGACACTTTAAACCACAGCAATCACTCACTGGTTTTCTGGCATTTAAAGAGATCCTTCGCACATAACTGGACATTGTTAGTTTACTCCCCCTCGTGTTGCTCCAAATCTGTAGGCCAGAATACATAACTAAAGCAAACCTTGCTTTATGTTCAGCACTGAACATGGTTGGAAAAACTGGGCTCCTAAAATGACATGGACTTGTTTCGACAGGTGTTTTATTTATTTAGGAGGTGCTGTAGGCATACTTGAAATAAAATGAAAAGTAAAATACACAAATAACACTAAGATACTTGAGATAAAAAATAAAATAAAAATCTGTAATTTATGTAATTAAAATCAAATTACTGTTGTGTTTGAAAAAAGCTATAGCTAACATCAATAAAAACACTTGTAAACTAAATGATTGAAAATATACAGATTTAAACATGAATATTTAATATATTTTTAAATTTATATATTTAAATTTATATACTATATATTACATCATATGTAAATATATTTAATTTATATAATGTATATACATAATAAATACATATATAACATATACATATACAAATAATAAACAGTACATAGAGATTTTATTGTGTAAAAAATAATAATAATAATTTGGATGTGATTAATTGTTTGACAACACTAGTTTTAACAAACTGTTAATTTTTTTTTTTTTATGATTTCTGCTCTGGAAAGACTTGGTGATGTTTCAAAACAAAAGGAAATCAGTTATCGGACAAAGTTATTTTTAAAATATCGGATATCGGCGAAAATTCTTGCATTACTAAATTATACAAAATTTGTGTGTTTGCTTGATTTCCCTGAAAGAAAAGCTTTGCATCCAGGTATGACCCTCAGGTGATGAAGGACAACACTGAATTTCTTCTCTTTTATTATTTCAGGGTGAAAGAGGACGCCTGGGTCCACAGGGTCCTAGAGGTGAAGTAGGTCCAAAGGTAAGACCCTCTCTTCTACCTTACTGCCAGAGAGCACGTTTCAGATGAACTATGGTGAGATGTAGTAGCAAGGTCCCTCTGAGCAGCGGCTGGATTGGGTTACAGACCAGAATAAAGACACTGTGTGGTGTTTTTGAGGCAGGCAGAGGTCTGTTCGCACTTCTCAAGACGTAGCTTTGCTCAGGGAGTCGCCATCCCCTAGGAGCCCCCGTTAGAACTTGGGAGCCCCACAGAGGTCAAGGGTTGCCTTTTAGAGGAAAGGCACTCTGCAGGGTGACATGAACAGTCCCATGTCGCATCTTCAAAAGCGCAACCGGTGCAAGTTTTCACTTACATAACTCAGCTAGAGAATGTGTTTGTGCAATATTGAATGTCTGTGAGGGTAGTTTGTTGGGAGAAATCATGCTCTTGTTTTGCTTTGTGAGGTGAAGAGAAATAAAGGCCTTATAAAATCCTTGCAGTCTTGACTAGAAATTGTGGACCAATTGCTAACAGTGGCCAAATGCAATTGGATTTTCACTTGCAATCCCGAGAACCCAGTTGAGACTGTTATTGTGTGGCTGAACTCTCAGAGAATTAATGTTCTCCGATTGGAGTTCTCTTTGGAAATGGAGGCCGCTTAGAAAGATCTCTTTACTATTGCGTGGGGGGTTTTCAGCTGGTTTTGAAAGGTCAGTTGTCGCAACCGGGGAAGTGATAAAAAGCAGATCTGTATGGTTAGGTGTATGTATCTTGGCCTGATTCAACTAAAAGTGGGAAAACCATGGGCATCTGGAGGTGAAAACAGAATTGTTGATAGTATAGATCAAGCCATGACAGAAGTCATTGATTTGCCTCCAAAGACAAATAGCCTCCAAAGACTTAGAAGCTGATCAAATTGAGTTTGTCTTGGCTTCATTGCTGGTTTTTTGCTTTATCAACTTATCTGAGCTGTTGGCTGGGAGTCATTTCTTGCACAGTTTTTGTTTACCCGTTTACCGTGAAGGCAACCGATTTGTCTTCCATTATATGACCTTTTCTGAGTGAAAGAGTGATACTCAATGCAGCAGGAGCTGATTGTGAAATGTCTATAGAAGCATTGGTATTATTGTCTTGACTTTCCTTTCGTAACTCACCTCATTGCCGAATGCCGGAGTCTTTGATCTTGAGCGTGCTAAATTTAAGCAATCCGTTTAAATGCTGTTTTATAGGTCATTAGTATCTGAAACACTCAGCTCATGCAGTAAAACGTTTAAAGAGCTTGAGCAGAAATAGTCCTGCAGGTCCAGACCAGGTCAGGTGTAAATCACAGTGACCTCTGATGGATCATTGTCGTCTCGGCTGCTCCGCAGAAGGCCTGAAATTTTCCAGTCCAGAGGATTGCACCACACTTGAGCCTCTTTGCTCTGTCCGAGACACAGCGCCACCTGCTGGCAAACACATGTCAATACCTCTATCAAATTAGGCTTTTTAATATCAAAATATTCAGTTCAGAGATTTGCTGATAACTGACTTAGAATTGCATTGTCGTGCTTCAGTTAATTTGGCACAGATCAGTTCCAGCGCACAAGAAATGTTTGGAGGTGAGGTTTTCTGACCTCCTCTCCCCGTCTCACTGTTGTGACTTGTCTTTCTTTCATGGGCTCGAGCTAGAGCTGTCAGACGGGGAAGGCTTTAAAGGGTTTTGACAGTTCTGTGGAAATTCTTAAGGGCTATTAGTCTTATCTGAGGCCACTGGGACTTTAGGCAACAAAATCCCCAGAAATGTCAAAAAGATAGTACAAGTCTCTCTGTTTCCCCTTGTTCTTAACACTGTAGGGAAATGAGAAAATTCTTTGCTTTGTGTTTTTACCGGCATTCTGTAAAAGAGACTTGTTGTAATCTGCTTTCATTTCTTTGCAGGGTCCCAAAGGCTATCTAGGACCAGCAGGTCTGCCCGGAGAACAGGTGAGCTGATGAAACACATCTCAGGTGGATGTCAGTCTGTTTGTGAGGTCCTCACGTTGACATTTTCAACTGCTGCTTCAGTCAGTTAGTGTCTGTGAAGTTGCTTTGGGGCTGTAGTTCAGCTGTAGTCAGACCCCAAGCCATATTTAACCAGGCAAGCATCGCTTTTATTATTGCTAATTGTTACTGATAAATTGGGCAGTAAAATTTTCTTTTTCTCAACAAATATTCTTATATTAACTTCAATGGCTATTTTTGAGTAATAAGTGTACATGCATAATTACTGGTGTAACAATAGCTAAGATGCAGATTCCTAGTTATTTTGAGTGTTTTAGTGCATTGCTATCCAGAATGCACCTTTGAAATAAAACATTTTCATCTTTGATCCAATTGCATGTATATTACTGATCCTGTAAGCAAGATCTTAGCAATAAAGCAATACTTCAGATTTGTATAATTCAGATGCAACTTTTGCTCTGTTTCACAGTGATGTAATTTTTGTAAGTAGTGTATGTGTGAAATGCAAAATGCATAATTTGTGTCACCGTCTATCAGATTTTCCTCAATATATGGAGTTTTTGCATGATATTTAATCTCCCTTTCACACAGCAGCCATCCTGTTGCACATATTTTGCCTGTACAATCGCCTTTAATTCTCTCTCCATCCTTGCCTACATGTTTGACATGGCATTAAACAGATCTATGAGTTGTACCTTTGTACCTCCTCAATAACCAAGTCCGGAAGGTTTGGAACTCAATACATGGAAAGTTTCATTCAGTCACAAAGCGCAGTCTTTATATGCAGTCATCTGATGCAAAGATGATCCGCGCTGGAGTCGTGCAGCGGAGAGGAGCCGCCGTCTGGACTTCAGCCAGGGTCAGGCCGCGGAGAGCCGGTCCGGCCCGTGGATGCTTTGAGAGAGAGATGCCACAGGGAACAATAGTGGCTCTATTCGTCCGCTGGCAGCCGCTCTCATCTCTCATTCACGTTTTTCTTTCTTTTCTCCTCAGGGTTTGCCAGGATTGCCGGGCGTACCTGGGGCGACAGGTTACCCTGGCAGGCAGGTGCAGTGACCAATATCTACTAAAAAACAACAAAAAAGGCTTTTCGATACTGTGTTTGAAATATTAAGCTTCTTAATTGAACTCTTTTATCAGGCAGCTGTTTGGAATGCACTGTGCAGTATACTGTGTGTTGCCAAGTATTTTAGTAGTATGTGAAATAATACACAAAATGCAACACTTAACACCACATGAACAAACAAAGTGCTGCTGAAATGAGGAAAAAACCTTTGACGATATGATTTGTAACGGAAATTTACAGACGCAAAATATATAAAGTGCAATAACATCAACACTTGCATTTTAGATGTTTTCTTTCCACGAGTCAAAAAAGAGAATCACGGATGATTGCAGTCCATCCATCACACATGCAATGGGTGGTTGAGTGCATTGCATTGTGGCATAAATTATTCAGTGCAGTGTGGTTTACATATTTTGCATAGTGCAAATACAGCGATTTAATATTCTTTAGTATAGCAGTGTTCCATTCAGCTGCAGTATAACCGAATTCTAGTCTGAAGTTATTTGATTAAACAAAGTCTTACAAAAGTGTTACTCCAAGCATGTCACATTTCTATTTTTTTCTTTTTTTTTGCAGAAATGTACTTTATATAATGTATCTTACTCTTATGGCACAGTTGATAAACATGAATTTAAAAAAAAGCACACCCATTTTCCCTACTTAGGATTTTTTCCTTATGCAAATAATAATTTCATGTTGATTATTTGATTAAATATGACCTTGACATGTTATTGCCAGGTTTCAAGATGTGTGTATTTGTATAAGTAAATGTGCTTAATGTTTTTTTTGCAGGGATCTGCAGGACCAGAGGGAAACCCTGGACCTAAAGGTGTCAATGTACGTATAGCAGTCATCTCTAAATCTTTTATTACTGTTATCCTCTAAGCTGTTGTGTCCCAGTAAGAATCAGTGAGTCAACATCTGACTACTGCATCTCAGAGATGTTGCTTGTTTCAGAAATGGCTTTCAACATCTGGCAGTGTGCCGCAACACAGGAATGTGCAAAGATGGGAGGAGGGCTGTTTCTTTCATCTTTGACCGATAGTACATGTGATCTCACTTAACAAGAAAGAAGAACAGCACATATAGTGCTCCGTGCACCTACAGCAAACGAAAACACTGGCCAATCGCTCGCTCTGCGCTCTGAATAATTTGTGTCCAGTTTGTTAAACGTAGAAAAAATGAGGTTATCATAACCTGATGCTGACAGGATTATCTTGTTCTGCGTATTATTGAAGTAAGCTGTAAGCTCCATTGCTGTATGTGCACATTAGAGCAATATAAAGTTATGAAAGGTGACTGATGAAAAGAGGCTGATGAGTGAGACTGTATCTGTAACTAGATTTTAGCAAGTTTTTGAAATCAAAATAAAGCGAGCTGCTGTTGTGTGACCAAACAAACCAATGGTATAAATATTGTAAGTGGATTTGTTCAGTCATAGTTAAGGGGAGATTTTTGGCTTATAGCCTTTATAGTTTGTCTTGTCCAGTAGGTGACTTGCACCAATTTTCATTCCAATGAGCCAAAACATTTCAAAGATATGGCCTTGCCTTTTGTTCGTTGCCATTGAATTTCCTTGTGCATTATAGACGTTTCAACGACAACAACATAAACAAGCATTACTGCACGTGCATGCTTTTGTGGCCCAAACTTAACTTCCGGTAGACATTCAAATAGAATTAATAACAACAGCCAAGTTCTTCTAGAGTCAATCATTTTTTTGATAACAAGCTAAATATGTTCGCTGCATAAATCAGACGGATTTATTGAAAACGCTAACTCATTCTCTGCCAGTAGGAGGTGCTTTAAGCTTGAGAAACGAGAGGTTTGATATCGTGTCACAAATAAAATAAAAACACATGCCACAGCACAATAACCTGAGACCAACCTCATAATTAGCTGCGTTTGTAGCCGACACCACTTACCAGGGGTGCTTTTCCCAAAAGCATGGTTAGCCTACTATGGTCGCAAGTTCCGTCGTTCCCAGCATAGTTCAAGGATTCTGTGTTTCCTGGAAAGCATAGTTCAAGACGAACATCATTCATCAATCAACATCACAAACGTACGTGGTTTGAACTACAGCGTTGGACCTGTGGTTAGAAGCATAGTTTCTTTTTAGTAAGATATATAGGCTTTAATAAATATGCTCTTGGGCACGAGAAGCAAACTAATATGCATTACTATCTTTATCTTACATTCTATCTAAATATAAAATGTGTTTTAATTATGTATTATCGCACATCCATTCTAAACGCTGTTTTCGAAAAGTGCGCATGTGCATGAATGGCTATGGGAACCCCGGAGTATGACATAAGTCTAGTTCTAGTTCGTTTCCAAACAATGCATCGCACTTTGGTGGTTAATCAGCGAGTTACATTGTTGTTCGGGAAAAGCACCCCAGATCGATAAACAACTTAGGTCCAGGCATACGCACCCAATGCCAAGTCTCAACTATGTAGACAAAAGGACTGAACATCCAAGAAATTATAAAATAGAATAAAATAAAATAAAACACTTACAATGGCAAAGTCAAGAATTAAAAGCGACAGAATACAAATACGTTTTAACACGAGATTTAAAAACCTCAACTGAGGATGCAGATCTAACATCAGGGGGGAGCGCATTCCAGTCTAGGACCAACAACTGAAAAGGCTCGATCCCTTTTAGTTTTAAGTTCTCGGTACAAACAACTGAAAACAATTGGAATACCTTTGTGATCAACAAGAGTTCATACGCACCAAGTCCTTTATATATATCGGGGCCAACTCATGCTCGGCTTTATAAACGTACCACAACACCTTGTGCTGAATTCAATGTTTAACAGGAAGCCTTTCTATAACCGGAGTGATGTGCTCCCTTTTCTTGACACCAGTAAGGAGCCTCGCTGCAGCATTTGATACTGTATATGTAGATGGAACCATCAGAGCACAACTTTTGATCAGCATGCTAACAGAATTATCTAATCAAATTTAAGATAAGCTAGAGTAATATGTAGAAGAAAGAGCTCTTTTTTTACCTATTAGTGATGTGTGTCTGCTTTTCTGTATCAGGGCTTCATCGGACCTCCAGGAGTTGCAGGAGCACCAGGACTAGAGGGAGAGAGAGTGAGTTCAAATTCCTAGTCATACAACATTATTTCACAATCATGCAGATGACATGTGAGCATTATTGCTGTTATTTGTTACAGAAAGTCATTTAGAATCGTCTATAAATTTGCGATGTGATTAAGTGGCTGAAATTTGAAGAAGATACAGTGTTTCATGTTAGCATGAGACAGGTGTGATCATTTACTAACTCAGGGTCAGACAAATCCATTTAACCTGGTCAGTTTCACTTTGTCTCAATGGTATCTGTTATTTCATTTAGTACATGCAGCAAATTAAATTTTTTTTTATTATATTGACACTTATGCATTTGACACTTGAAGTATGTTTACTAAATAATTGTGTATGTTTCTGTGACCACAGGCCACAGATGCTGTTTATATCCAGCCGTATTCTTTTAATATCAGCATAATGCCGGTTTTGTCCGGACATGTTAGACTGACTAACACACATGGGCTGTTAAGGCCCGAACATTGTGTCGAGAGTTGCTGTGATTTGACAGACTCAAATTCTCAAATGAATGACATGAGCTGGAAAACACACAAGACAACAGCGCAGAGATTGATGACGCCCTCCGGCTCAGTGTGATCAATGTGTGTCAGATCAGATTGTTTGCTAACCGCTATCGTCTCGATGTGTTCCAGGGAATACTGGGTCCTGTGGGCATCAAGGGTCCCAAAGGAAGACAGGTAAACACTCTCTCATTCATTAACTGTCGTAAGGGGATATTATGCAAATGAGCCAGGCATATTAATAACGGATGAAGTTACTTGTGGGTGAAGAAAATGCGAGAAAATGAACAAAGAATCTTTTCTTGTCATCTGCCGTCCAGCTGTAAAGACGTCCGCATTATCCTTGTGGAAGATGTTATGCAACTTATAAAAGTCTACATTAACACAGAAACATTTCTTTACTTCTTAAAGAGGCTGTGACTGACTGATGTGCATGTACTGTATACACACACACACGTCAGAATCTGTAAGTTATTGTACAGTAGTAATGAACCAGGATATTTTATGATTAGCACGTGCCTATATTTCATGATTATCAGCAATGGCACATTTTCTGTTGGAAATGTTTCATCTTGTGAATGTTGAGTAAATTATGTGACATAGGTGTTTATTTAGATTTTATGTACAACTTATTTTCACCATTATGTAATTTGACAATAATATTAATAATAATGAGAACTACAGCAATTATTGATTATTTATTATTGATATTTCCTCTTCAATATGTATCTTATTTAAAAAATAATAACAATAAGAAATAATAATAAGAAATAAACTCTTTAAATATTAATTAATTAATTGTTTTTAATTAGTGTTATTTCTTTTTAAATATTTAACATTTATTGGTTCTGCGACTATTTCTATTTTCAACCACTATAATAATAAAATATCTTATATTCTGCCATAAAATAAAACTAAAATAAATAAATAAACAACATCAATAATAACAACTATTATTATATTTATAAATAGGGTCCAAATCTTCAGATATATTGTCAGATTCTCAGAGATAGTCACTTTGAGCTTCTACAAACTCTGTAGAGCAGCTCACGGTGGGGTATAGTTTTGGGAAGTTGGTCCTCTAGAATGCCTCAAACGTATGAGTCTGCTAAAATCACAAGAGTGCTGGTGTGCCAGCTGGGCTCCTGCCCGCCGTCTGCAGCAGAATGATTAATCACAGGCATCTCCAGTGCAGATGAAAGCTTGCTGGAAGACGTTCAGAGGCCCCGGGGCTTTCAAAGACACAAGCAAACATGCACAAGCTCTCCTGAACTGAAACCGCTGCCATTTACAGCACACATCCTTTACAGTAACACAAACTGATTAGGAGAATAAACTTCTGTACGAGATCAGCTTCAAAGCCAGACGAGTCGGGATCTGACCTCGTGGAGAAGCACTTTGTGTCTGAAGAGAGACTGACCCAGTGTGTTTGCAGGGTGTTGTGGGCGATGCGGGCGAGCGAGGGCCACCTGGACCGGACGGGAACGAGGTACAACACATCAACACAGTCAGCAAGGATGCATTACATTGATCAAAAGTGCCAGTAAAGACATTTCTAATGCTATCAAAGATTTTAATTTCAAGTAAAGCTGTTCTTTAGAACTTTCTATGCTTCTGCGAATCCAGAAAAATAAATTGCATCATTGTATTCACAAATAAAAATATTGGGCGGCACAACTGTTTTCATCACTGATAAGAATCAGAAATGTTTGTTGAGCAGTAAATCAGTATATTATTATGATTTCTGAAGATCATGTGACATTGAAGACTGGAGTAATGATGCTGAAAATTCAGCTGCTTTTTACAGAAATTAAAAAAAAAATTCTAAAGATTTAAATTTCAGTCAAAATTTGAATCCCTCCTAAAGGATCTTGATTTTACTCCAACATTAAAGTCATCCATTATGATTAACAAAATTATATACAATTGTATGTAAAATCTTTCTGTATTGTGTAAGGCCTAACGTTTTATTTAACTGTTAAGATGTCAAATATAGTAGGGTTTCTGATAACACAATGTTAAAAAAATGAAAAAAACTTTGATGTCCTCAGTTCAAGACAGTTTAAAGATGTCTGAAAATACTCCTACATGCAGACAAATGATCAGAGCTGTTCCTCATGAATGTGTTGTGGCTTGAGTTTCTTATGTTTGTTGTGTTTTAGGGACCTGTTGGAGGAACCGGCAGCAGTGGATTTCCAGGCCTGAGAGTGAGCCCTTCCACACACACACACACACACACACACACATACAGGTATCAACAGCTTCATCGTGAATAAAACACACACTTACTAAAGGAGTTGATGCTGCTTTGATACCGTTGTTCACCCACTCTGTCCTTGATTCTTGATTCAGTTTGGTAACACTTTATTCTGATTCTTAAAGAAAGACATTTATTCAGACACATACACACACAGAGCTGAACGAGCGACACACACGATCCAGCAACATTAATAAC
>JAUMHR010000084.1:17306664-17323260 GCA_032361145.1 Enteromius fasciolatus
TTTACTTTGAAAGGTTTGGTGCCCATCCACTTCCATTAAATGACTACCAGACTGCCACGGTTAAAGTTAAAAATCTTCGTTTGTGTTCTGCTGAGGAAGCAAAGTCACCTACATCTTGGATGCCCTGGGGGTAAGCAAATAAACATCAAATTTTCATTATTTTTGGGTGCACTATCCCTTTAAGAAAACACTTTTATTCATCAAGGATGCATTCATTTGAACAATAATATTATTATTAAACATGGAAAAGTCTGTAGTCAGACGAGCCAAAGATATCTGACTTAATGATTGTTCTGTGACAAATGAACTGTCAGAGGAACGTTGAATGCTTCGGAAACTTCCCCAGGGCTGATGGTGTATGCTGGGAATCGTCCCAAAAATGTACTTGTACTGTACCAGCTTACATGGAAGCGATGGAAAATCCTGTACAGGAGTGTGACGTTCCTCGTCTGTGATGATTTATGAGTGCTGGGAGTGTAAATGCACATTGAATTCATTGTGTTTAGTGCGGCGCTGGAAACAGAGCCTTACTTAATCCGCTCTGTCATAGTTCATCCATTTGGTAACAACAAGATGGATGCGAGCATTTAGTGTGTTAGTAAATGTCCCGCTGAGGAATCATTACAGATCATTATTGTCAGTGTGTGAAGACACAGGACAGTCTTCACCTCATTCTTCATTTACTCACTATTATTATTATTATATAATATTATTACATTCTCCCCAAGACTGCAATTATGTAATCGAAAATACTGAAAAAAATCTGTTTATTTCTGTGATGTCCAGCATCTTTACTCCAGTCTCCAGTGTCATATGATGCTTCAGAAATCATTCACTGATTTGCTGCTTGAAAAACATTTCTGAAAACTGTTGTGACCCTCAATATTTCTGTGAAACAATATTTTCTGTCACTGTTGATCAATGTAATGCATCCTTGAAGAATACAAGTAGTAATTACTTTAAGAAAAGAAAACAGTTAGCTGATCTTAAGCTTTTAAACTACTGTATTATATTATATTATTCATATAAGCACACAAACACACATCCATGTACTCTCGTAAAGCAATTCTTCAGTTCTGTCTGAACGCTTGCCAAAATCTGACACAAGGAATGCAGTAGTGTGTGTGTTTAACCAGCTCTTGTTCTCTGTCTCGTTCAGGGTCCGGTGGGACTGATTGGAATAACCGGAGTGATCGGACAACCTGGGGAAAAGGTAAAACCGAGGCTGTATTTTAAAACACACAAGCGTAATGATCAACTTTTATCCAGTGTTACTTAATTTCTGCTAGAAAATCTCTCCATTAAACATGAGAGTGTTCAGTGAAACCTGGTTTTCGATTGAAATAGATCTGAAAAGGTAATTATTGTATGTTTCTGTTTCTCAGGGTGACCGAGGTCCTCCTGGTCCTTTGGGTCCTCCCGGAGAGAAAGGTTCAACAGTAAGAACTTATTAGCTAATATATATTAAAATACATTGCACTGCATCACTTGTTGCTCGCTATTTTTGTCAAAATTTTAAGTCAAGATACATTTACTTGAGAAACCAAATAACATACGATTTTAAGTATTATTAAAAAAGGAAGCAGATCGAATCGGTTCTTGTATGAAAATTGTTGTGATGCAAAACGTGTAAATCATTTGTGAAGACATTTAGAACATATTCCTGTATAAGTAATTAGTAAAACTGAATCTGTTGACTGGTTAGTTGGATCACTGGTTAACCATGTGTCTGTTTAAGGGGTATCCGGGTCTTCCAGGAGGTCCTGGGGATTTCGGCCCGCAAGGTCCACCAGTAAGTTCTCTGCAGTTTGAGATCCAAAATATTGGGTGAAAGTCGGAGGTTGAGAGTAACTGTCCTCTTGATAACTGAAATATTACTTTGTCTCTTTTACTCAAGGGTCCACAAGGGCTGAGAGGAGCAGCAGGCGTCTCCGGGCCAAAAGGACGAAGGGTAAGACGACTAGTAAAAGAAATGAATGCTTTTTTTGTTCGACTAATGATGTGAATGCAGCTCGAACAAAGCAAACTGTAATCTGAGATGTGATTGGTGGAAACCTTTAACTGGCAAGCCTATAACCAAGAAATAACTAGATATTTCAACTCACAGATGAAACTACAATGTAAAATAATCATTTTTTCATATAACAAAAATTAAGCGTTAAAAAAACATTAATATTTTGTTGCTTTCTGTTCAGTGTGGCTAGAGGATTTCCTGTGTGTGTGTGTGTTTTTCCTGACCGGTGAATTATATTTCTAGATAAACCACAGGGACCTCTAGTGGTCAAAAACAATACATCGTCTGTACGACTAACATAACCACAAAAACACAATCTCACAATAATTCAACTGAATCCAAAATATAAATACACTTATATTTCATTTTATTAGCATTTTTCATACTGATATATATTTTATATTTTGAATTAGAAACTTTTATTTTTATATTTTGTGCATTAAAATTGTATTTATTTATTTCAGTTTATTTTTACCTAGAATTTCACATTTAATTCAATGTGTTGTTTGGTGTTACTACAATTTTTTTTTATTGTAAGTAGTTTTTTGTTAATCTTTAGTTTTAGTTTATTTAGTTTTTTTCATACTTTAACAGAAAATGAAAATTGTTGAAAAATAATATATATTTTAAAATATTTTATTTTCAGTAATGAATGTTTAATTAATGATAATAACCATGATGCTACAGAATGATTAATCATAATATACAAAAATGGTTTATGAATAATTTTTACATTTACATCTTTTTTTTTCAGAATAAAGCAACTTTTTGTTTGAATGTTTTAAGTGTTTAATGGATTCAGTGAAAAGTAACTGTCTGAAGTACAGTAGCAGAAACAGCTTGTTTAATTAATAACAGGTCACCATGAGGGTAAATGTTTAAGGAAAACTCAATAACTTGCAGGAAAGCTTGACTAACATAATAAATGACAAAGAGAAAGAGCGTGTTTGACGTGAGTCCTAATGAGGCCAGAGAAGCTGATGAAAAGAGGTTTGAGGTTCACGCCAAACTCTGCAATTAGGAGACCGTTCCCCTCCCTTCTGTTTATATAAAACAGTGCAGATCTGATTTTAATGATGGTGAGAACGGGCGACTTTAAACCCTCTTGTGAAAACATGACAGATCACTTACACATCCTGAACAGAGCGTCTAGAGTCCCCGTTCATGAACCCAAAGTCAACAGACGAGACTCTCAGGCTCTGTGCTTCTGCTCCAAAACCTAGTACACACCTGCATAGACAGCTTTTAACACATTATAAACACGTCCCAAATGCAGTGACTTGACTGTTCAATTAATTCCAGTGTCTTTTAACATCCCTTATTCTGAATAAATACTAAAAGCATTTTACTCGAGAGTTGTGGACAAAATAAGTTTTTATATGTCTTTATAATCCTGTGTATCAGTTCATTTTAATTTTAGTGTAATTTTTAGTAGTTTTGTTAGGTACTTTACTATTTATTATACTTATAATTAACTTAAATGTACTTAATTGTAATGAGGATGCTGACACAGAATGTGAATCCATTTACAGAAGTTTATTAAAAGCGAAAGGCAAAGACAGGTTAAACAGTTAAGGCAATGGGTCAATATCAGGAAGGCAGTCTGATCAGCTTTATGCAAGTGGGCAATCCAAGAGGCATAAACAATAAGGCAGGCAGTGGGTCCAAACAGAGACATACACATCAGTCCGATAAACACATCAAGTTAGAAGGGCAATCCGTGGAATCGTAGTCAGTGGCAGGCAGAGTCGTAACAAGATCAGTAAGATAAACGATGAGAGAAACGCTTGGTAAGGCAGTGAGACTGGCAATACTTTGTGAAGTACTGGAGTTTGTTCTCAGGCTTTATACAGGCCTGACAGGAAGTGAGTGCAGAGGGAGCGGAGTTGAGCTAGTACTCGGGCGAGGGCTCCCTCTTGCTGGATTGGCATTGTAGAACCCCCTCCTCTAGGAGCGACTCCTGGAGCTCTATGTGGACGTCCCTCTGGTCGTGGTGCTGGACGGTCGGGTCTGGCTCGATGGAACTCCTCTGTTAGAGACAGATCCAAGATGTCCCTGGCAGCTACCCAGGACCTCTCCTCAGGGCCATATCCCTCCCAGTCCACCAAGTATTGGAGCTGACCCCCTCATCTCCGCGAGTCCAGTAGCTCCTTCACCTGATATACAGGAGACCCGCCGATATCCAGAGGAGGTGGTGGTTCCAGGGCTTCATGGCCAGGGTCAGCTCCCGGGTGAACTGGTTTCAGGAGGGACACATGAAAAGAAGGAGAGATACGATAGTCAGGAGAGAGCTCTAAATGGTAAGTCACTTGTTTCAAAATCTTGAAAGGACCAACATACCTCGGGCTCAGTTTCTTGCTGGGCAGCCGCAGCTTGATGTCCCTTGTAGAGAGCCAGACCCGTTGTCCAGGTTGGTAGGGAGGGTGGGGTCAATGTCTACGGTTAGCATGAATTTCTTGATTCCTGATACCCTGTTGAAGACGAACATGGGCACTGTCCCACACCCTCTCACTACGTCGGATACAGTAATTTACTGCTGGGACATTGGAGGGTTCACCTGACCACGGGAACATGGGCGGCTGATATGCCAAGACACACTTTGAAATGGAGTTAATCCTGCATGGGTTAATAAGTTCTGGGCATATTCTGTCCATGGCAGAAACTCTGACCAGCGGTGCTGTTCTCTACTACAATAGGAACGCAGATAACGTCCAATCTCCTGATTGAGACGTTCCACTTGGCCATTGGCTTGAGGGTGATAACCAGAAGTGATACCTGGGAGGTGAATTGAGTTCCTCGGTTACTTACAATGTCGTCGGGAAGTCCATATATTCTGAAAACATGTTCAAACAGGGAGAGAGCAGTGTTCATGGCAGTGGGTAGACCTTTGAGAGGAATCAGACAACATGATTTAGAGAAATGGTCAATGATAACAAAGGATGGTAGTGAACCAATTTGAGGGTGGTAGGTCAGTGACAAAGTCTATGGCTCGACCAGGGTCTTTGAGGAATGGGTAATGGTTGGAGGAGAACGGTTGGTAATTCTTTGGGTGTTTTTGATTGAGTGAATTGAAATCTGGTAAAGAATAGTGCCCACCTGGCTGGGCGTGGATTCAGACGTATGGCATCTTTAATGTACTCCAGATTTTTATGGTCAGTAATCACTTGAAATTGATGTGCAGCTCCCTCTAACAAATGTCTTTATTCATGAACAATAGTTCTTTGTTTCCGACATCATAGTTTCTCTCGGCAGATGATCATTTTCTTGAGAAGAAAGCGCAGGGATACAGTTTGCCTGGTTGACCTTGGCTTTGGGATAACACTGTTCCTATCCCACAATCTGAAGCTTCTACCTCTGATGAATGGAAAGTTAGGATCTGGGTGATTTAAGATGAGAGCTGAGGTAAATTGATTCTTCAGCGATGTGAATGCATGGTCAGTGCCCATGGTCCAGGCAAGTTTCTTGGGTTTGCCCTTTAGGAGTGAAGTTAAAGGTGCTGCGACAGTGCTGTAGTTTCTGATGAATCATCTGTAAACGTTTCCGTAACCTAAGAATCTCTTGGGCTGCTTGATCATAGTGGGTCGTGGCCTTTCAGTTACTGCCTGAACTTTCGTCTCGTCCATCTTGACACCATGGTAACTGAACTAAGAACGAGGTTGTGTGGACATGTAACTTACATTTCTCTGCTTTGATGAAGAGTTGGTTCTCCAATAGCTGAGCAAGAACAATTTTGACGTGTTGGATATGTTTCAGTTCAGTGTTGGAGTAAATGAGGATATCATCAATATATGCCTCTCATTGATGCTACAAATACAACTTGATCTGCCTGATGACGCTCTTACAATGCTCCGGAGAGCCATCAAATTCATCAGGAAGTGCAAACTTTACCAGCCGAGGTGTAGGTGATGGTAAGGCCCGAATGTAGTCAGTCAAGTGTCCATTAACTGATTGTAGCTGGTTAAGTTGTTCCTGGTAAGTCTTGAGCATAGCGTTCTGATACTGAAACATAGCTTGTAGATTCGCTACTTCCACTGCATCTGTTTGTGGTGAAGTATTCTGTAATGAGGACGCAGAGTCGTAACAAGATCAGGCAATGAGAGAAACGCTTGGTAAGGCAGTGAGACTGGCAATACTTTGCGAAGTACTGGCGTTTGTTCTCAGGCTTTATACAGGCCTGACAGGAAGTGAGTGCAGAGGGAGCAGAGTTGAGCTAGTACTCGGGCAAGGGCTCCCTCTGCTGGCTTGGCATTACATTACATTTTTTATTTTAGTAATTTCAGATAGGTTCTTTAGTCATTTTATTGGGTTTTCAATATTTTTTTTTTAGCTTTAATTCATTTTAGTTCAATTTCAGCAAATCTAGTTGAAGTTTAAGCAATGTTGCTTTTGTAATCTTTTTTTAATTTTTCTTTAAATATTTATATGTAGCTTTATTGCATTTGATTTTAGTAATATTGGTTCTTCAAATTATTTTAGTTGGTTGCAATTTTTATTTATTTTTTTTACTTTTTGTTTTTTAAGTTAAATAGTTCACTCATGTCCCTAATATATTTTGTAATTTTGTTAAAATTATTAAAATCAAATGCAATGGTTTAAGTTAATGTACATTTGAGGATATAGTTTATAATTTAATTAATATTTAATATATTTTTTATATTACTTAAAATTATTTTAAACATTTTAGTTTTAGTTCACAATAACAATGCTGTAATATCACATACTGTATTAGTAACATGCTAACAACAAATTATTATAATAAACAGTGAGTTGCATCTCTTTAAAAGCTTAAGTGGTCTATATAGTGTTTTAATTAATGATGATGCATGTTGGTTATGATGTAGTAGACATCAGACAGCACAGCAGTGCACTACTTTCTGTAACAGAGCCTCTCTTCTTTGGTTTTGTTTGGCTTGTCCTTGTTTCCTGGTGTTCGGTGAGGCGTCTCCTCTCTGTTGGCTCATTGATCAACCAGCTGGACTATTTATAAGAATTAACTTGATATAATGAAAGCCAAACAGCCTAACATATATGAGATTTATTACATGTTGTTTTAAACTAGAAGAAAGAAAACATCGAAAATACACTTTCATGTTAATTTTATTGCACATTGTCTATTTTTGCTTTTATAAATTTTAGTTTCAATACATACCTTTAAAAGTTTTTTTCCACTTCCACAGCACATAAACCAAACTTAACAGTTTTATTTCTGTCCATATTCTGTGGTTTGTTCATATATCATTCACCCTCATTTAGACAATATTTTATTCCTAAAAACATTTACAGTATATACATAAATATACTAGTGAAAATAAAATCTTCTTTTAGACTAGTGGAAGTAAAATATCTAAAATACACAGAGTTTTTATTTTACTGCGTGTTATCTATTTGCATCTGTAGATTTCAATTAAAATAAATTTCACGAGTTCACACTTATCATTAATAAATAAAAGCGTGTTTGGCATGCTATCCGGGGAGAGGGCTGGGAAGCCCAGGTATTAGGGCAGCGATTGTTGGATGGATCACGGCAACTGGCCCGAACCCCCGAATGCCCCCTGGGTGGAAGGTGAGGCCTAATGGCGAAGGCTTATTTGGGCCTTATGACGAGAGTTGAGGTTATCGAAATTGAGAGGTTAGCTATTTAGGAAATGTAGAAGGGCTTCTAAAATCCCCATCCGAGCAAGCCATAAGCGACTGTGGCAAAGAATCAAAACTCCGTGAGGAATGGAGAAAGAACCCAGGCTTGGATGGGCCAGTTCTTCTCTGGCCTGAAGCCTGGCATCCAATCCAAAGACAAACTAAATTAAGGAGAATAGTCAAAATCTAGGGGCGGAGAAAGGGGTGGTGAAGGGATGCATAGAGCGAGAGAGCGGAGAAGGGAAGTTAGCTCTATTTATTACCTTTTACTTAGCTCTGATAGGATAATCAGATAATAGGATGAGGAATCGTTCGCACGTGCTTCTCCCAAAATGTGTTTATATTTAAACATCATATCTTTAAAAGTTTACCGTTTCATTGCTGTCTGTATTCTGAAGGGTTTTTACTGAAGGGTTTGTTAGATTTATCTTCTGGAATTTTATGGAAGTTGCGTATTCAATTACATAATGGATCGATTTCAGCACTTTAGCAAACTTAATACAGATTTGTTTTGCAATTTTTAGTGCAGTCAGTCTGTTGGTATATGTATGGTTATTTTTTAATCCTTTTAATCTATTGTTTATTTTGTTTTTTTCTTTTAGGGCCCCAGGGGACCAGACGGCCCTCCAGGAGAGCCCGGCCCTGAGGGCGTAAAGGTACCAGTGTCCCTAGAAACCCAAAATATACACACACATACACACACACAGAGAGAACTGTAAGAGTTATGAATGTAAAAGTTAAAATCTTAAGATCTGCATTGCAAAAAAAAAAGTCTTAATTAGTATTTTGTGTTGTTTCTTGTCAAGATGTCTAAAAATTCTTAAATCAAGATATTTTTTAAGCACTTAATTTAGTTTTCTTATTGTTTAGTTTTTTTTCTTCTATAGAAACCAGACTACATATATTATGTCATTTTGTTTTTAGAAAAAGTGTCTTGATTTAAGTATTTTTTGATATTTTAAAACAAGACAAAAATGCTGAGTAAGAAAAGACATTATTTGCAATGTGGGAATTAATGTCTCTGTGTCGAATATCAACTTAGAAAATAGATCACACGGGATAGAAATCTGCACTTTCATGGCCTTTTACACCACTACAAAACCCAAAACAACTGCATTGTGATTTACGTTACAAAGCCACTGAATGATGGTGACGCACAGACACACGTCACACATGCTTGACTGCTTGGCTGCTTTTGTTTTGCAGGCTGAAAAGGGATCTCCAGGGATAGATGGAGCTCCTGGATTCATCGTAAGTAACTCTGAACATTTGACAATTGATTCAAAATGTTCAATTCTGATAAAAAAAAAAAGGTCCCTGACAAAGTCGTCATTTGGGATGTTTTCATGTGGAAAAACAGCTTCTTCTCACATCACCACGCATCATGTGGATTTAAACCCCAGACAGTTTTGAGCTCATTTGGGTTCAGAGGAGATCAGAAAGTCTCAGCTGAACTCTTTCATGTGTTTGTGTTTGTTTGTAGGGTAAAGCTGGAGCTCCAGGGAAGAGAGGAGCAGCTGGAGTGCCTGTAAGTATCATTGGAAACATTTGATGCTGCCATCTCTTTTGAAAACACTTCATATTATTATGTACTTATTTATGTTTTAAAAGTAAAATATTATGTCACAAATACTAATTTACTTTTACTTTCTTTTAATACTCAAAGTGTCAACCTAATGGCATTAAATTAGTACGGTATGTTGTTAAAAAAATAATATTATTATGTTTTAAGACTCGAATAATTCAGATAATCAGATTAAAACAGTACAATTTGCTATTAGTTTTAAATAAAGAATAATATTCACTTTAATACTCAAAAGTATTCACATTCGGGTCACATTCAGTTAATATACTATGTTGCCAAAATACTATTTTTGTTTAAATAAATACTATTATTTTATTTGAGCTATTACTATTATTTATTTAATTATAAAATGCTGCCATATATATATATATATATAAAGTATTTTATTGCTAAATAAAATGTTAAAATGTGTTGCCAAGAATGCAATTTCAATAAATGCTACTATTAAAACATATATTTTTAAATTTGTTTGTTATTTTTGTGTAAATAAATACCACTATATTATTATTTAATATTTAAGTATTTAAACAAGTATTTAAATATGTGTAAACAATCCTATTTATTTCTTAAATAATTGTTATTATTTTGTTTTTAATGATCAAAATGTTTCATATAATTGTTAAGGAGCCAGAATTGTAAAGTGGAGTCATCCCTATTTATCACACATATCGCAGGATGTTGAGATGTCTTTGGTCTGAGACCACTGTGTGTTTTCCTGTAATAAAGTGTGAGTGTGTTTGCTGTCAGGACGTGTGAAGTGTGTTGAAGTGTTTAGTACTCCCCGGGCCTGAGGGGTTTTAATGCTCTCGAGCTCACAGCGTCCTCTAGTGGCTGACCGTGTTGATCTGTGTTTCCGGCGGATTCATTCAGAACTCAGATGATTGATGATGTTTAAACCGCAGGCTTCCTGTGAACAGATAATCCCTGCTTTAATGCTGCAGATGTGTGCTGATGGGATCCAGTCACACACCTGTTTAATAGCAGTCAATCAGAGCACTAGGATATGCAAATAGTGTCAGAGATGACTGGTGAATGTTGAGAGACTGTTGGCAGCTCATTCAACAGAAAATGATATGCACTGGTATGCAATATGTTTTAGAAAAAAAACCTCTTCTGCTCACCAAGGCTACATTTATTTGATTTAAAAACAAAAAACAAATCTATGTTAATGGAATTCAAAATAAGCATGTCTAAATGTATTGTAAATGCAATCCTGTGAGCATGAATTTCGCATCATAAATTATCATCATCATTATTACCCCAGTGTTGTTTGCCTGATCTTTTGGAAATCAGTATGCTGGTATGGCTAAAATATTTTAGTAAAGTTACCAAAATGTATTATTTTACTTAAATACTGTGAAAACTAATATTAGTAATTCTGAATACTTAAATACTATTTAATATTATACTCAAAAGTATTAAAATAGCGAAATAAAATGGTAAAATATGTTCATATATGTAAAATTAATAATATGGGAAAATTAATACTATTATTTATATTAAAATATTATGAATGTTGCCAAAATATATTTGTTTTCACAAAAATAAATATTTACTATTATTTGAATGATCAAATATTTGGTCAGAAATAGTTTTATTTAAATAAATATTATATTTTAATACTCCATTATTAAAATTGTCTTATTAAAATGGTAAAATCTGTTGCCAAAACAATTATAAAATGTTTTGACAAAAAAATAGTTTGTTTAAATGAATACTATTATATTGTAATATTCAAGATTTTAAACTAGGCTATTATAAACCAGGTTCATGCCTTGAAATGCCGTTATTTGCTTGAATGTGAAGCCTGTAAAGTAAAGTTATATTTGAGAGGGGCGCATATGGAAGCGTTTATGACTGTAAATGCATTTTTGTGTAAGTCATATTTATTGCTGGAAAATAAAGTGCTTATGACTTTTGATGAATAGGGTGATAAAAAATTTGCCGTTGATGTTATACTTGCATAACATCAATTAGTGTTGGTTCAAACAGTCATTGAACGTCTCTGTGGTGGAAACAGTGAGATTTGACTGAGACATTCTCTGATAAGACAGGTGAACATAAAGCCAGCGGGTCCTGTTTCTGATAAAAGGAGAAAGAAAAATAGATGAAAATTAGAGCAGAAAGACTGTGGGACCCTGCTGGATTACGGCTCATGGTTACATTTCCATCATAGAAACAAATACAAACTCAGACGTTTGCATTCTGTAAAGTAATGTTTTACTAATAAATCACAAAATGTGTTTAACAAATCACTAATAATTTGGAGGCTTCTTTGGACAATAGCTTGTGACTTTTGAGCACCTGTGTTAATATTTGTCTACTTGCATTGATCAGATTTGTCTCCTAAAATTCCTTTGGAGAAATCAAAACAATGAGACAGTCATTGTCAATGTGGAGAGCAACTCCAAACATGCAAATTATAGAGATAAAATTTTTGGTTGTTGACTTTTTTCTTTTTTCTGTTGATCTGTGAGTCCGTCTGAATCACATGTAATTGTGTGTGTGTGTGTGTATTGCAGGGTAAGGCAGGTCCTCCTGGAAGCACAGGTGAAAAAGGTCCTCCAGGTGAACCTGTGAGTATTACGGCACATAATACGGCTAATGGCATGAGCCCCATTTACAAAAAAGGGTAAAAGGGTATTCTGTTCTTGTATAGAAAATCAATTAAAAAAAAGTTGCTGAAGCAGGGGTTGGGGTTAGTTTCTATGTGGAATTTGAAGTAATTCAATGTATCTACGAGGTTATAGATATATGAAGGGAAACACAGCCTTCTGGATGACCGTGGAATATTGAGTTATGTAGCCACAACCTACTGGGCGAAGGAGACCCAGGGCAGGAGGACCCAGGGTACGCCGGAGGGAACAATCTCAGGGAAATAGCGCACAGATCCCGTAGGATTGGCGCAGCAAGCCGACACTAGCCAGCCTCCCGCTCACCTGATGTCTAACTTTAGATACGCGAGGACACAGGCTCGACGCGGAGATCATAGAACCCAGCCAGCAGCTCTACAAATATCTGCTACAGAGGCGCCATTGCATAGGATGAGGTAACACTCCGTGTAGAGTGAGCTCTAACATCTTAAGGGCACAGCTCTCCCTGGTATAGATATGCCAGGGAGATGGTGTCTACCACCCAATGGGCCAACCTCTGTTTGGAGACAGCATTCCCTTTCTGCTGACCTCCATAGCAGACTGCTCGGAGCGTCTGAAGCTCCGGGTGCAGTCCATGTATGTGTGCAAGGTGTGAACGGGACACAACAACTCTTAGGCCAGGTCTGCCTCCTCCTGGGGCAGAGCTTGCAGGTACACTACCTGATCGTGGAAAGGCGTGGACACATAGCCAAGTCTGATCACCATGCCCTCGGTATCCGTGCAGGGCAAGATGTGTTTGATAGCCTCTGTCTGTTTCTGGACATGCCGAGAACTACTCTGCAATGGCCTCAACAGTGTCGCCGAATAGGCCGGCCTGGGACAGGGATCATCGAGAAAGCAAGCTTTGTGACGTCTGCCATCTGAGCCCGGTTCAGCCATAGATGCCACTCCTGGACCACAACCGTGGACATCACCTCTCCAAGGGATCGCACCGTAACCTTCATCGCCTGGAGGGCGAAGTCGGTCACGGCACGAAGTTCCTGCATAACCCCCTTGGTCAGGACCACCCTCTTGCAGTTGTTTCAACGACTTGGCCTGATAGACCTGCAGGTCTGCCCGCGAGAGTGGGCGAGAGCTTACATGCCTTGAAGGGCAAGCGTGTCTGACACCGCCAGGTAGGGGTGCCCGCCATCGAGAGTAGGCACAGGGGGGGAATGCGGCAATGCTGCGGTCCTTGTCCCCAGAAACCAATCATCTTGGGGCACCTTGGACACCTCCAATCCAATTCCCTCGGCAGCTCGGAGGATCGTAGCTGACAGTTCGGCATCCACCTCACTAGCCAACTCTCCCTCTGGTGGTGCAGAAATCTGCAGAAATTTTATGGCCGGCAGAACATTCTGCACAGTCACCGTGAGGTCCCCCAGAAGCACACAGCCGGACAGAAATACAAGGATTATGTCCACCAGCAATGAGAAATTGCTCTTTTCCGGTCCCGGTTTGCCCAGGGAGGACCTTTGCAGCACAACTGTGCACTCAGTGACTGGTCTCGCTGGAATTCAAAGGCTGGTTATTGTCTCTAAAAATGTACGTTGTATATAAACAAACAAAAATTAAGATCTGAAGGATGATTGTGTGCGCTGCACATTGTGTTCACATGGCTAGCAGTGTGCTATCGCTTCAGAAATGTGCTGTGTATAGTCTCAGCAAGCATGCATAATGTGACTTGTTAATGCATCTTTGTTGTGCAACACATGTAAGTCATGGTGTAAAGACCTCCGAGGGTTTGTGAGGCGTTTCAACTTCGTTGAGCGCGAGTGTTTCGAGTCATTACGTCTAAATGTAATCAGCCGCTTTGTCAGCAGATGAAAGATTTTAACAGCGTCTCTGGAACGGGTTCGTGTTTCCAGTCTTTGATGCAGCGTGCATCTCAATGTCTTCGTGTTGACACACGCTTACGCACACATTTAAACTTGCATCCACACTTTTATGCTGTTCACGTGTGCTTTAAAACATACACAGAGAAATTCAGCTCTAGCCAGGCGTGATTTTAAGATCTCTTCACATCCTGTGCCAAAGGCGATTCATGTAAATCTCATTTATAATATCAAAACAAGACTGTTTATGGGGAAAAGTGCATGACTTCATATTTATTTCATGTTTATTTGATTGATTAGGGCTCCAGAGGCCCTCCGGGGGACCCGGGACCAGATGGAGAGCAAGGTCACGAGGTACTTCCTGAAAGAAAACTAATTTGTGTACAATAGATTTCTTCTGTGTTCAATTATGCAACATGCAACTTAAACAAGGGATAATTCAGTACAGTGCAGAGTTGTATAAAAATGAACCCAATATACTTGATTCCGTAATATAAGCCTTGGAAGGAGTGTAAAACATCACAGTAAACTTTGTAAAAACTGTCAATAATAGCACATTTTAATTGTTTAGTAAATTAATTATTGCAGGTTATATCATTTAGCTTTATTTCTGTGTTTCACGCACACGTTATTTTGACTTCTTGTTCTCCGCTTGTGTTTTTCCCTCTTTTGTGCATGAACAGGGACCTCCAGGACCTGAAGGAGAGCAGGGGCCTGTGGGTGAGCCCGGAATCAAGGTGAAGCGAAAATCTGTAGTACAACAGTTGATTAAAATATTAAAAGAAATTTCCCAAATGTGTTTATTGTAGAGTTTTATATACAAAGCAGCAGACTTTTATGGTTCATATAGTCTTATATAGTTATAATGTGGAGTAAAAACTACTCAGTTCTATTTAGAGGAGCAAAGCAAAAATACACATTTTGGTGCAGATGCATATAAAAGACAAAATTCTGCTGCTTGTAATGTGACATTTTTCTAAGTATCAGTTGTAGCTCTATATCTCCAGTAATATGTCAATGAGATTGAAATTATCCAGACACATAATTCAATGCTGACTCAGAGCTGAAGAAGTAAAGGCTCCTCAGAAGATGTGAGATGTTTTGGAGGCCTGTGAAGATCATTGCTCCACTAAGGAACAGTGAAAGAAAAGCTCCTCAAAAGATCCTGATGATCAAATTTGAGACATGTGGGATTTAAAATAAATAAATATATGATAAGGAAAGCTGAGCTGCATCAGTCCAGTGGGAGTGCATTTGGAGATATGAGCTGAGGCATGAGCTGAAGGTGGACATTTCTGCAATTATTCTGAAAAAGTATGATACAGTAGACTTTATAAGGTTAAAATACTTCTAATGGTGTGAAACACAGAAAGAGGCATTAAGCAGAATGTCCAAGCTGCTGTTTACAATGAAATGCATTGCAAATGGAAGATTTTTAATGACAAGCTCCAATAATAACAGCAGTATTAAAGCAAGAACTGTTGGCATTTGTAGCTGTCTTTCTGTCTTTTTCCAGGGTGAAATGGGGCCTGTCGGAGAGGAGGGTGAACTGGGCCAACCGGGCATCAGAGTGAGTGAAGCGACCCCATTCCTGCTCCAAAACCTTCAAGTGAACGTGATCCATCAGTGTATTTTCATTGCTTTAACTGACATGAGCCAACAGTGTCAATAATCTGACAGAAGGACCCTCTGGCTCACACACACTGGACGTCTTTGTCTCTGGTTCCTCAATTATTCAAGCAATTCTCTGTGTTTGTTATTGGATATTATGACATCGGGAGCTGCGTCCTACCCTAGCGAATTTCATGAAGCCTGTCATGCATTTTTCCGGCTTGTATTTCAGCCCAAAATAAATCGTAAATTTCATTCTCAGTACCATAGTGTGGAAAAAAATATTATATGCTGTTCAAACTGTAAAATGTTTATTTACAATCTTGATAATATTTCAATCAGATATGCTGATTTAGTAATACAAATACAAATGTCTGTAATATTTAATAGGAAAAACAAATAAGCACATTTCTGTTGCAATTTTAGCTGGTTTTTGGGATGATGAATCCCATAATGCTTTTCCCGGTCTTACATGTTGCTGTTTGTCTTAGGGTCCTCCAGGGCCACCTGGAGAGGACGGGCATCAAGGGAAGGACGGACCAAAGGTGAGGCTCCAGATTAAGTTATTTTGGTTTTTGAGAAAATTTTAACTTTAGTACTTTAGCTTTTTTTGTAAGAGCCATTGTGAATGTTGTAATTCTGTGTTTTGACCACGGGGTGGAGTGTGTGCCTTGACGGGTAAAAAGTTAGTCAAAGAGCAAGAGAGAACAGGGGCCTCATGTACAAAGACTTGCGTAGAATTAATACTAAAACGTTACATATGGACAAAGCTGGAAATGTGCGTAAGAGGAAACCCAAGCACATTCTCTTTGTACATCCAAATCAACGTAAAATTGAGCGCACACGCAAGAGCACTAAACCCCTCCCTGCCTCCTCCCCCGTATAAATATGATAATGACTTCGGAAAAATCAAACGAAAAGCAATGCCAAAAGTTTGTCCTCCGGAAATTAATAACAAACGAAAAATTAAATAAATAATAGAGTGGAGAGTTTAGCTGACACAGTTAACGCAGTGGGGTCTGAACATCGCACTGTGAGCGAATTAAAAATGAAAAGGTCCGATGTAAAGGTGCAGGTTAAGAGGAGAATAGTGGCGCACCGTCAAAATGTGAATCAAACAGGCACGGAAACAGGGCAGGGCAGTCGCCAGAAAATCTTGAATGGGGGGGCATTTCGCTTTCATGGGGGCGCACACTTTATGATCTCAGAGTGCCATATCCATTTAAAATTTAAATAGAAAAGTTTGAAAAATGTAAAAGATTTTCTCTCAAAATTGCAACAAGT
>JAUMHR010000084.1:17369113-17380793 GCA_032361145.1 Enteromius fasciolatus
GAAATAGTGACTGAAACGCACCCCATTATAAGACCTACTGAACTAGCTCTACCTTACAAGATGTTAATCTAGATTAACAACCTTTTTTATAATCGTTTATAATTATAATTATAATTCATAATACTGAAACCAAGTACACTTAAGATGTAGACAATGGTTATGCTGTGTTTTGTTAGAAGAGTTAGAAGCAACATCATATTTTAACTGAAAGCCCTGCTCCTCTCAGCCGCTCGCTGAACAGAACAGATGCAGAAAGAAAAAAAATTAAATATATTTCATATGGCCCTAAAAACGTATAATATATATATATATATGTATAATAATATATATTGTTAAAGTTTTACGAATTAAATAGATTTTGAATTATTACAAAGTAGTAAGCCATTAAAGCAAATTTAATTTATAATGGAAAACATTGAATTTGGGGGGGGAAATAAAAGGCTCTGTAGTTGTGCCACAAAATGTTATTTTGTTAAACATTTAATTAATACATTTAATCATTTTAGTAAGCAATTTATTTATAATTTATCCACTTAATTATTTCAACTATTAAAATGGAATAACACTGATTTTGGGCAAACATTAAATGAATAATGTCATGACAAGTCAAAAGTATTTACTCTCTAATGACCTGAAGAGTCTCAAGCTCTTACCTAATGAGAAGTTAATGTGATAAACGGCAGGCAGAGTGGTAAAAAGGTCAAATGATTTGAAATAAATTGTGTGGTGGGAGAACCAACTACCAGGAACAGAAAAAGTGTTGCATGTTTGATTGTGTTGATTGTGATGTGATTGGTTATGTGATTGTGTCTTTCCTCAGGAGTCCTGATAACCGTCAGCTCGATCAGATTCTCAACAACTACATCCATCCCTCAGAATCCGATCCAGTCAAGCGACAGAAGTACGTATCACCCATACCCTCGACATCAGTGCTTCATCTGTGCCACATTCGTACGACTCCTGGTTTATCTCGTGTTGGTAATGAGCCTCCACAGGTGTTGCCAGATTTCAAGAGTATGAATCTGCCATATGCATTTTCTACCCGGTCTTTCACACTTTACTACAAAACACAAGCTTCGTATGTGTTGGATTTTAGCATTGAGCTATTCTCCCCAGATGAAAGTGTATTAGCCTGACTGTGTTTTCAACATTTACTGCGACTAAATCTACAGACAAATCACCTAAATCTACACTTTTGACATATCATGTTTGGTATCCCCTATTTTTGACCAGAGCAGTATTACAGCGTTGTTCGGCGATGTGTTTTTTATGTTTGGAGGCCTACTTCACAGAGCGCGCTCTTGAAGGGTTGCCATGTTCACTTATTAAAGCATGAGTGGGATTATTTAATAAGAAAATGTTAGTGCTGTCAAATGATTAATCGTGTTCGAAAACAATGATATATGTGTGTGTACTGCGTATATTTATTATGTAGATATAAATACACACATACAGTATCTATGATGTCGACCAATTTGGCATTGTACGATGTCTAATGTGAAACATCGCGATGGACGTTGGCGTCGTCGTCGTAGGTGGGGTTGGAGTTGTTGTTTAGTTGTAACAAAACACTAAGCTCCGCCGTCTGACAAAAATAGCAGTGTTCGCGCGAACAGGTGAGAGAGGATTGAGCGCAGGAGTGATTGCGCGCGGATCTGATACGAGCTCTCGGGCCCCGTTTCTTCGCATGTACATCTGTTTTCCTCTCGCGGAAATGATTTACCGCGCTCGCCAGCATCAGTGGTGCGCTCGCTTATTAATAGCATAGATTTGCATAGGTCGCAATATTTTAATGTGTGGCATATTTTCTAAGATAACGTTTTTGGATATCCGTTTATTTTGTGCTTTGTTTTTTTTTGTAGTAAGATCTGGCAACCCTTTTTCACTGTTATTTCACAACTCTGACATCTAAACGTGGCGTGTGACATTTTCACATTTCAGTGATCGCCTGCTTCTCATTTAGGATGTTTAATGTGATTTTTTTTTTACGGCTGAAATGTGGCGTAAGTGCAGCATTGTCAGTCAGTGAGACTGTGTCTGGCGGTTTATTGATGTCAGACTCGCAGGGGAAACTGGGACAGATTCATTTTTTAACTTGTCCACAAAATGTAGTAATGACTTGACAATTAACGTGATGAAGTGGAGCATTTTCTCAATTGTTTCTTCATGGAGCGGTTTTAGGTCCGTCATTATTATGGTTGACAGTTCAACAAAACGGTTAGGAGTTAGAAATAAACTCTTTACAGTGTGAAAATAGGCCACAAAATCAACTCTAGAATAGAGCTGGTGGTCTTTTGCTTCTAAATCCAGGCGTCTTTCAGGGAGGGTTTGATAGTTGTGAAAAGCAATGCTGACAGCTGAAGACTTTGACCCCAGAGATCAGTGCTGATTCATATTACTCCATAACAGGAACTCATTAAGCCTGTACAGACGAGTCTATTAAAGAGGAGGAATATTATCTTTAAAGGAGTAGTTCATCCAGAAATGAACATTTGCTGAAGGTTTACTCTTACTCGGGTCATCCATGATGTACTGTAGATGAGTTTGTTTCTTCATCCGTTTTGGGACAACTGCGTCACAGTCTCTGGAGGGGAAGTGAATGGGTGCCGTCAGAATGAGAGTCTGATAACATCACAATAATCCACTGCACTCCAGTCCATCAGCGAACATCTGGAGAAGACCAAGATCAAACTAATCCAGTCTTGTCTGAATCAGGAGAGAAATCTGCGCAGATCAAGAGAAGCTCTAAACAAATATGTGGCTGGATTTTGATGAGAGAGACGAGATGCACTTTTTCACTTGGATTATGAACTCGTATTTTAATTAAAAACTTCATGATGAAGTTGCTTTTAACAAAAAAAAGCAGCAGCATAGAATTTCTGAAAACATAAATTTCATAAGGCACTATTATTGTATATTAAATGTACTACATGTATATTAAATGTGTATAAATCACATGATTTTAATTTGTTAGACATGCTTTTTGATTTTTAGAATTGAAAAAACTTTTTTTATGTTCAAACTTAAATAAACTGTTGCTTAATTGTGCAGGTTTTATTATTTCAATTACTTAGAAATGCTTTTTTAATGATAAAATTAAGGTTAAATTAAAAATAAAATAACAATTTTTGAACTCATTTTATGCACGTCAGCTGTTTTTAAAATCAAGCACGCAGCTGTTGTCTTCTCCAGATGTTCACTGATGGACTGGAGTGCTGTGGATTAGTGGGACGTTTTTATCAGACTCTCATTCTGACGGCACCCATTCACTTCCATTGCTGAGACACTGATACATGATGAAGAAACAAACTCCTCTACATGTGGGACGACCTGAGGGCGAGGACACTGTGGGCAAACTAACAAATCTCCACAAGCCTCTTAATTGTGTTTCGAAAACCTCTAACAAAGCAAACTCCTCTGAAACGCTCTCACATGTTCCCGTCTCCTGACAGATAGGAGGGGGTTCGAATGAATCAGCATCCCGTCCAAACCTTTCTCCCTTGTCTCTGTTACGCAACACGGAGAGCAGCGACGGGATTGTTTATATTTCAGCAATCATCTGTCAGAACATGTTCCACCCTTCCGTCTAAATGCTTTGGAGAAACTCTGGAGCGGCGAGCCCTGTCAGCTTCGGCTCCGTCTGCGCGTGTTTTATCAAGATCTTCAGCACTGCTTCTGCACAATTAAAGTGCATCAAGTACTACATTAGTTGTTCCAGTTTAGCAGGCTTTACCAATAGTACAACTGCATGGCATTTTTTAAGTGCATAAATATGAAATGTTATTTTTAGTTTACTGAGCATGAAATAAATGCAATTCAAATAGGTTTAAGTATATTTATTTTTCACTAGGGTAGACATGGTTTATATTTGTCTGCAGAACTGATTTTACAGCTGAGGCCTTTAAAACAAAAACTTTTTTAAGACTTTCTTAAAAGTATGTTTGGATTGCTATGTGTCCGCTGATTTTGTGTGTGTTGTTTCCAGGTTAAAGATGTACGTCCGCAGTCCTGCAGAAGACATCAGAGTGTTCCTGAAGTCCGAGCAAACATGGCCCAGCTCTCTCAGGTGATGAACACCACAGCGCTTCTGATCGGAGAGATACTGCACAATCTTTCAGAATTACAGCTTGATTTTCTGTTATGAAGCTGCTCTATATTGAATATGAATACACTATTTAAATAGATTTATTTATTTATTTATTCATTCTTTTTATTTTATTTTTTTATTATTTTAAAGAAAATAATAATTTATTATTTATTATTAATTTATTATATTAATGTTTATTTAATATAATGTCTTTATTAATCAATTCAGAATTGTCATTAATATATTTATTTATTAATAATTTACTTATTGATTTAATTAATGTATTTTATACATTATTTATGTTATTTATTTTCTTTTATTAATAAAGGTTTATGTACTTTTGTTTACTAATTAATTTATACATTTGTTAATGGTCATTTATTATTGTGAAAATATCTAAACAATTTTTACAAACACTTGACCCTAACCCAAAATTATGAAAATAATTTAATTAAAAGCTTAATTTTAAATAATTTTATTGCCAACATTTGCTGTTTTTGCTAAAAAATAAAAAAGAAATGAGCTACATACAGATATTACAGATACATACATATATACACTACCGTTCAGAAATTTGTGGTCAGTAAGATATTTATTTGTTAAAGATGTCTCTTCTGATCATCAAGGCTGCATTTATTAGATTAAAAATCCAGAAAAAACTGTAATATTGTGAAATATTATTTCAATTTACAATAACTGTTTTCTGTGTGAATATATTTTAAAATGTAATTTATTCCTGCACTGATAAGTACTGATAATAAAACACCAGCATATGAGAATGATTTCTGAAAGACTGGAGGAGTGATGCGCTGTATCACAGGAATAAATTACATTTTAAAATATATTCACACAGAAAACACTTATTTTAAATTGAAATAATAATTTCTGGATTTTTAATCTAATAAACGCAGCTTTGATGAGCAGAAGAAACATCTTTAACATCCATTAAATATCTTGCTGACCCCACATTTTTGAACGGTAGTGTATGAATATATATTTGAATGCATTCCAGCAATGATATCAAACCAGATCCTCTCAAAAATATTAAGATTGTAATTATATATCTGAAAGTGGAGCTGGAGTAAAAACATGTTTTAGTGTAGTCTTGGCCCGTGACGTGTGTTTTGGGTTTCTCTCCTTGTAAATGCCAGCAGAGTGAAGTGTGTGTGTTTTACTGTGTCTTCGGTAAGAAGTGGAACACACCCAGAGATAACGGAGGCCGTTTATTGGCTGACACGCTCCTGATTTATTTCTGCCCGTGTGAAATCAGCACAGAATGCTTTACAGGAATGACATCACTGCTCATAAATCGCCCTCAGTTACGCAGTTTGAGCGCTTTGGGACTCGTCACAGATGCTTTGCTCTGGTTCTGTCTCTGTCTGTGTGTTTGGGGGTCCGAGGGCCGTGTGGGAGCCGTGAAGCCCCTCGCACCTGTCTGCTCCTGCGTCTGCAGCCCTAAAAGTGTTCCTTACAGAATACTCCCATGATGCAACATTACTATTTGTGTTTCTTTTTTAGGGTTTTTTTACTGCATACACACATGGCCCTGAAGCACATAACCAGTATCACTTACTTAAAACCTAGATTTATATGATTTATACTGAAAGCTGAATAAATAATATCTCTATTGATGTATGGTTTGTTATGATAGGACAATACAACTGTTTGAAAAAAAATTAAGATAAAATCACCTTTAAAGGTGTCCAAATTAAGTTTTTGCAATGCATATTACTAATCCAAAATTACGTTTAATATATTCATAATAGGAATTTTATCCTAAAGAAAAATAGATAATTTTGACCCATTATAATGTATTGAAAAAAAAAAATAATTATATGTAAAATATTAAATTACTATGCACAAATTAACTAATATAATTATTATATTTGAATTCTTTGTTATTCTGTTCACTAATAGTAATTATTAACTTTAATAGTAATTATGTATAGTAATTATTTATAGGTATTTATAAGGAATATAGTATTTTTGTATGATTCAGCATCTTAGATAACACCACAAGACTAAATGAATGAATGACATTGTGTATATGTACAGTATGTATGCGCACACACATGCTTACGTGTGTGTGTGTGTGTATATATATATATATATATATATATATAAATAAATATATAATGTGTGTGTGTGCATGCGTATAAATGCAAATGTATATAGTATATATATATATATATATATATAGCAGTCATCAGTAAAATGACGTGAACTCAACAAGAGACTGTACTGCTGAGGTGTGGTTGAAAAAAATGAATGTTAATCACTCGTTCTTTGTAGATTCATCTTTCAGCAGGGCATATAAAACAGCGTTTTCTTCACTTGATGTAATCGATGTGAAGATTGTACTGTTTGGGGGCGGGGCAAGCTGTTCGAAACAGAATGTGGGCGGACATTATGCAAAATATGTTACCTAGTGACGTGGCTCGGTAACAGAGAAAGATTCAAAAAGGTTGACGACTCGTTTAGGCGAATGTGAGTCGACTCTTGTTTTTAATAGACAATAACATTATTTATGGTGCACTGTCAGCGTCACAACTTTGCAGATAGTTTGTTCACATACAGCTACATGACGCACCGCATGAACCATCATGTTTGAAAAAGCATAATAGGGGCACTTTAAAGCATTTTCCAAAACATGTTGATCAGTAGAGCAGATGATTGTTTTATGACAGGCCGTTATCGTCTATCTCTCATGTGTTGTTTAGTGTTCAGTCCCTCACCACAAACATCTGTTTACTGGAAAACTCACAAAAGCAGCTTTCATCGCTCACGGTTAATATTTACTCAGGAAATAGACTGCTTCCATCTTGAGCTAACAGTTTAGTACAGCATTTATTAATCTAGGTTACTGTTCACTCTGTATCTCCAGTAATGTGTCTCAGAAAGATGTGATTGAAATGATATGCATGCATATATAAATATGCATGAAAAGCGCAATACACATACATTTTTTATTAAATTTAATTAAAGAAATTTTTTGACTGAAATAAAGTAATAAATAACTTGATGAATGTTTTGTCTCAGTCCTTGTGCAGCTGAAGGCTGCTGGTCTGTGGCTGCTTGTTGTTGTTGTGTGGATTTGCCGAAGCCTCAGTGAGGTCTGGCTCGGTCCGGCTTGTTTTCTCTCACGTCGGGTTGGCTCTTTGGCTTGGCCTGGAAAACAGAGGGAGCTCCTGAGCGTCTGAGGATCTGTTGACGTAGGTGTCTGTACGTTCACCGGTGGCGCGCAGTGTTTGGGTCGAATACCGGGCCGCTGTCAGAGCATAAACAAGCTCTGGTGGCCCTGATTTACGGCGCTTCGCAGGCCTCAGGGAGCCGCTGAATGATTCGCCCGAACGAGTCTCCAGCTGCGAGCGGGCTTGAGCTTTTTATGGAGCCAGAACATGAGCGCGCCTCCAGCTGTGATGTCATGGGAACACAAACAGAGTGATTCACTTTAAATGAATCGCTTCTTGATTCAGAACTAGGATTCAGTTGAATCTGACACATATTGCACGTTATATACTGCTGTTAGTGTAAAAAACTGTCTGTTCATCTGTAAGTCGTGAAAATTAAAATCAATTTCCAAAACCAACAAATATTGGGCAGCACAACTGTTTTCAACATTGATGATATTTAGAAATGTTTCTTGAGCAGCAAATCATATTAAAATGATTTCTGAAGGAGACTGGAGAACTGATATACTGAAATAATATTAAATAATTTTTTTCTGTATTTTTATTTTTTAAAATGCAGACTTCCGGAGCATATGGGGAAAAAATTAAAATACACGCACACAAATAAATATATATATATATATATATAATTATAGAATTTTTTTTTTCCTCCCTTTTGACTAGATCTGTTTTTGTATATAAATTCATTACGTCATGATATGTATTGAATATCATCAGTAGTTAGGCTCTTCCTCTGACTTTGTTGCTGGTGTTTTTGGCAGGTATCTGGAGCTGGATCTGAAGAAGAGTCTGCAGGAAAACCTGAAGCACAAGACCATCGTAGAATACCCAGAAATCTTTGTGGTTCTGAAGGAGCACAGTCAGGAGTACCTCGCTCGCTTACCGGGTACAAAACATTCACACACTGTCCAAACGTCTCTAAACACAAACACACCTGACACCTGTTCCATCACTAAATTATATTGAGGAAAAATTTTCATGACAATTAAGCATATTTAATCGGTTTTTATTTTACGTGTTTTAAATTCAATATATTTAAATAGTAATTTATCATAAATTTTTAATAATTCTTATTTTACTTTATTAAACTTTGCTGAAATTTTAATTATTTATTACAATTCTCAATGATGATTGTCATTACTGTAATATTTCATGTTTATTCAATTAAAAATTAAACATTTGTCAGTGCAAAATAAATATAAGTAGAAATAAAAAGTAGTTTCTTTGCAGTGATGGGATGAAGCGAGTTCTCGTCAGTTTTTGTGAGCTTTGAACCCGTGTTCTCGTTCTGACTCTGACCAAACATCCACTGAAAGAGCCCACCCGTCCGACACATCTAGCTTCCTTCACATGAGAACTGAGTTATGTAAGGCTATCAGCTCTGATAGAGACTCTCACGCAGCGCAAATCACCTCAGCTCGCTGTGTTTGTAATGTTAACGACTGGTTACCTGGTTGTAAAGATCTTTATGGAGAAAGCAGAGGCCCTTCTCACACACACACACACTTGAATGCAGAATGTGTGCTGCTCCTTCTGTTCGTTGCATAACGTGCATCGGAGCCAGACAGCGGGAGTCTAACCTCACTCAAACACACTTAGATAACAATGTGTTCACCTAACCCTTGATGCTTAGAACGTCTGAATTCTGCATCAGCTGTTCCCTCTGCATCTGTAAATCCAACATTTCATCATGATACGATATGAATTTAATATATATATGTAAAGTAATTTCGAGATCACAAAGATATGAAAAAAATTAGGTTTACTTTAATTTATTTATATCTTTTTTATTACTCATCCCAATCCAAAATAATTTATATGTTTAAGTGATTTTGATTATTCTAATCAAATTGAGTTAATCTAATTTTTTATTATTTTATTTATTTATTTTTTTCACATTTTTTACACTGCTGCCACAGACCCCAGAACACACTGTTATGAATCACTGTTCAATTGTATTTCTATCATTTTTGCATTTTTTCCCTCCTCCTAGAGCGTCCCAGTACTGTCCAACGCTTTGCATCTGTGAACATCAGCAGAACTTCAAGTTCCCCGGCTGAAACACGATCAGAAGCTCTTGTGCATGGGGTGAAGAGGTCAAAAGTCTCAGGGGACGATGACCTGGAGGACGGAGAGATCCGAAGTGAAGAAGAGGATGGAAGCACTGAAGACGATGCTGGAGTTAAGAATGACACTGAGAAGAAGATGCCTTTAATGCATGATGAAGAGGATGGTGACATTAAAGAAGAGCTTCAGGAAAACCAGAGTCTAGAGATGGAGATAAAGAACTATCCTCCTCATAACAGTGGTCAGGATGCTCAAGTAGATGATGGGAACCCAAACAAAGAGGATTCAGTGAACATCACCAGCAAAACTGAAGAAATGATGGTTTCTCAAGGCCCTGAAGAAGCTGACAACACTAAGACTTTCACTGATGACGGTAGAAGTCTATGTGAAGATGATAAGGTTGATATTTCACCTCATGAATGTTATAAAAACATCAGTGGTGGCCTTCCAAAAGATGATAGTGTTTCAGAGAAAAATGGCGATAGTGGAGGGAACACTGATGTTTATTCCAGCGCGAGTGAAGATCAGGCTAATATGTGATAGCAAAGTCCTGATGTTTATACAATGTTATCCAGCAGACTCAATCCAGCGCCTGATAACCAGACAATAGCAGATAAGGCTTCAGATAAGGACAGTAGCAGTAATGGTTGCGAGGCGACTGGTGTGTTTTGAGCTCTGATAAGTGATTTCAGACGTCACTGTGTTCATAGAGACGGATAAATGCTAAACATTCCTCACAAAGCTCGCGCTGGTATTTACTGCAGAAAATGATGAAAAAGGAGTTGCAAATGTTATATTTCTGTTATGAAATGAAGATCACGTATACTGTGAAAATTGTTAATCTGTGCTTTCATCATGTGCCTTACAGTTGCATCAGAAGGTTTACTTTGGATTGACAGAGTTGTGGCATCGTCCTTTTATTTATGTGACAGTATTTTTCTGCCATGTTCCTTTTTAATAAACTTCTGAATCTGTTTGTGAGCGATGCTAATTCAGAGTCTTTTGTTTGTGATTTTTGTACACGCTTAAAGGAATAGTTTAGCCCAAAATGAGTTGCTGAAAGATCCTATGCAGTGAATGGGTGCCGTCAGAATGAGAGTCCAAAAACAGCTGATAAAAACATCGCAATAACCCACAGCACACCAGTCCATCAGTTACCATCTGGAGAAGATGCATCTCTGTAAGAAACAAATCCATCGTTACGGTGTTTTTAACTCAACTCCGAGTCCATATCCAGTGAAAAAGAAGTCTGGTCTGAATCATGTGAGAAATCTGCACAGATCAATCAGCTGTGACATTATTCCAAATCTGATAAAATAATGTTTAGTTTTGCCTGAAGCACTCCATCATTTTTTAGTGTTTATACCTGCTGGGATCCTGGCTGTAATTAAATACTTGCTCGTTGGATACAGTATGTACTTAAATTATTATACTAAGCTGTTGTTTATTATACACTTATAGTAAGTATTTGTAACAATAATGCTGTTTACCTGGTTTTCCATCAGGAAGCACCGACCCTTCAAGTTAATTCACTCCTGTCTGTGGAGGATTACTTGCTACTCATGAGGGCAATACTTATGAAATTTTGGTGCTTCCACCAAACATTGAGTTATTTTATTTCAGTTAGTTGCAAAGGCAACATTTCATATTTTTCACTTAGTTTTAGTTTACCGTAACAACGCAGACTTGATTTTTTCCCAAAGTGATTATTTTAAAGCGTCTCAAAAACGAAGGAGTGATTACGTCATCTGAAAATTAAAGTCATTTCAGAGGCGGAGCGTAATGATTTTTTTTCTTCCGCTACAGAATAATGTACTTTGATGAGACATTCAAAAGCTACGTTCTGTTTTTCCTTTACGTTGACTAATATATTTGTTAATGTAATGTGTCTGAGGGCAAGAGTTGGTTTCAAGTGTTTCCTAGACTTCAGCACAATGTGTGTTTGCACCGGATGTGTATTTTTAGGGCATTAAGATTGTGTTCTGCCAAGCGAGATGAAGCTGTTTTACTCTAAAAATGATCACGCAAACAGGAAGTACAGCACAGGAGTGCTGCTCTGATAAGTACGATCTGACTACTGGCCTCTCTCTCTCTCTCTCTCTCTCTCTCTCTCTCTCTCTCTCTCTCTCTCTTTCTCTCTCGAGCCAGCCAGCCAGCCAGAAGGAGACATATATTCACTTGAAATAATAAGAGGGAAGGTCCCCAGTATTTATGAATAAACAAATTGTTAAGAGGATGACAATATGTTTAAAAGTTGCATTTTTGGGCTGCTCTGCCTGACAGCTCTCGTCAGTGTCAAAACGATGGCCAATCAAATCAAAGTAGGCGGAGTTTT
>JAUMHR010000084.1:17382381-17393041 GCA_032361145.1 Enteromius fasciolatus
ACCACACCCTCGGTGACAGACGGGCCACATTTTGTTTTCTAGTACACCGGATCCTGAAAAGTGTTCTGTTTTAACTCTGCTGAGAACTTCGCATTTGCCAGCGGAACACTGCGATCTTGACCTTTCTTTCTTTGCAAAGAATCCCAAACAAATGCGGCTTGTTTGAAGGTCTGGGAAATTTGAGCGAACTTTGAGAAGTGCGTTTTTGTTGTTAATGTTGTTTCTGAATCAACTTGATTTAGTTTCTTACATAGCCTATGTGGCTTGGACATGGCAATGTGTGTAATTGCATTTTAACGAGACACGATTGGTGACTCCACATAGTCACTGCACACGGTGAGACAGGTGCCTGCTGGGAAAGTCTTATGCTGTGTCTGAAATCGCATACTGATTAAGTAGGTACTACATTTCAAATTAAACGTACTACCCGACGTTACAAAAGTAGGTCCTATATAGTATGTATGGCGTCGTCACAACAGCGTGAAAATGTAAACTTTCAATAAGTCATCCGTTTATTTTCGATTGTGTTAAACAAGTGTAATTTAATCACAATAAACAACGTTTTTTACTTACACTTGAAATGAGCCGCGTCTCCACTTTCCGCCATTTTTTGAATATGACACCTCCTCTCCCGGAGCCTCATGGGATAGGAAAGTATCCATGGTATACTACAGAATTTGGGCGGAAGCAGTAGGTCATCCGGGTACTTCTCACCTACTGAATTTCGAATACTATGAATTCGGACATACTACTTTCGCATACTATATAGTTGGGAAGTAAGCGATTTCGGACGCAGCATTAGTCTTTATCGTTATAAGTGGTCTTCTAAATAGGGATGCTCCAAAAAGTACATTTTTAGGCCAAAACCAAACAAAATGAAACTCTGGGGCAAAGGCCAAATACTGAACACAGTTTTTGTGTGTGTCACATGGACTTTTTTATTGATGTCCTTACTATGTTTTTTGGCCTGGGAACATTTCAGTCACATTGCTGTCTATGGAGGGTCAGAAAGCTCTGGTTTCATCGTATGGATGTGTGAAGGTGTCACGAGAGGGCCTAACCCTTTAATGTCCTATTTTATAACTATAAACACAAAACATAAATATAAATTTGTTACCAACAAGCCGACCAGTTGGATTACAGCTGTTTCGGTCATTTTATGTGCATCAAACTTTTTTTTTGTCAAAATTTTCAGTGGTTACAAGCATTTGTAAGTAACCTTATGTCACTGTGGAGTTAAATCCATGTGTTTTCTTTTCATGGAGTTGAAGAAAACACCCAGGGACCATCTTAACCTGGCTCTCGAATGCTTTTCCACAGACACTAACGGCACTAACACTTTATTTCCCCATCAAAGAGTGCTTTGTTTGAGCAGATAAACAGACGTTTATGCCTCCTCGGACTCGCCGCTGACGCCTTCTCTGGAGTGCAGGCTGATTTTCGTTAAGTTCATCATTAGCGATTATGTAACACTGTCTGCGGCATGTCGTCATTGCTTATGTCCAGCGCCTGTATGTGATGAGGTGCCTGTCATGGCTAGTTAAGCACTCTAATAGTAACTGTTCCCCATCCTATGCTTTTGGCAGCACACCTCACACACCCGTTTACATCACTACATGAGTGTGTGTGTGTCTCACTCGAGCTTTTCATCATTTTACCCGTATTCTTTCTAGCATGTTCCCAAAGCAGTGAACACATGGATATGCAATTTCCCAAATCATATGTCTTTTTGAGAAGATGTGTGCTCTTACTTTATGTGATCAGACACACCATTTTGACCTGCTGGGCCATAAAACAGATGAAAAAATTCCCACAGACGCACATTAAAGAAGGGACCCGAGCCAAATCTAGATATCAGGGACTAGTGAGCAACACCCTAGCCACCTCCTAGTAACACTACTCAAAACACCATAGCAACCACAAAGCAGTCCTTGGGTAATATTGCCTTCTTTAGCAAACCGATGCTTTACAAGAAAAACATTTGCAGTTGGGTCATATTCTTTTGGGATAAAAAGAGAGTCCACCGAAAATGAACCCTTATTTCGATCAGAACCTGCGTTTCTTCCGCAAAACATAAATGTTCTGGTCCAGTGGTCCAGAGTGTTTGGACCTCAGCATTCCTCAAAATGTCTTTTGTGTTAGCAGGAGACCACATAGTAAGTCAATTATGACATAATCTTCATTTCGATGTGGTCTGTCACTTTAAAAGATAACAGCAGCTCTGTATTTGTCCACTAGGGGTCATCAGTTAGATGACGGACAGGTAAACGTAAATGAGGACTACCACTGAAGAGGACTGAAAACCGATGCATACAAGTATTAACCTTAAAAACCAATCTGCTAAAAGACAAAAAAAATGCATGCAGGTTTGTGCAAGCTGTTTGTTTCATTCCTATCAAATGTCATAATTTAAAACAAAAGAAGCATAGCAAAATGCTCTGCATTCACAATGCTTAGTGTGACTTTCAAATGACTTTGCAGTTTTAATTTCATGTCTATTTCAGTGTTATCTCTGTGTTGCCATTGTTTTTCCTTTTTTAGAAGCTAAACTGCTGCAGGTTTTGTCTGCACCCTCATATCACAAGGAAACATCTGGATCGCGTGTCCTACTTCGATACAAACTACTTTTCCAGCTTTTTTGTCTTAAAGGCCTCCGTGGTGTGATATAACCATCCATTTGTGTTCCCATCATCCGTCTGGATGTCATAAAGCTGAACTTGCTCTAGGGCAGAATCTCTTCTTTCAAAAGTGGCATATTTTTAGCAGGATGGCCCAAACCGAACAAGCTGCTTCCAAATATTTTTCCAACATCTGCCGACCATCAGCGCGTCTGCATTCCTCAGCTGGATTTCCTTCACCTGGATCAAACCTCACTGGAGATATATCATTCCAGCTGAAGGAGGGGTCAGAGACAGGGAAGATGGACAGATGCCCTGCAGATCTGCTCTTCATAATGCGTGACTATGGAGCTAAAGGTCTCCGATGGAAGATAAGATCGATATTCATTAAACCCATGTGCGGCGTCTTGCATGTGCTACAAGTTGTCTAACAAATTAAACCATTACGCCTCATAAAGACCTCCTCGCCTTCCCTGTGATTCCTGATGTTTACGTTCTGTGCTTTATGCTTTGAAAACTCCTGTAAACACCGACTGGAGCTCAGTTTGGAAAAGCACTCAAGATTCCGGGCACAGCTCCATGCTTTTCTGTTATTGCTGGGTCTCTTTAATTGTTTTCTTGAAGGAACTAAATGAACGAGTGGCTCAGGTTTTATTGTAGGAAGCGAGTCTAGGCTTATGGTTCCCCAAAAGCATTCCATTCAACAGAGAGAAGCGAGAGAGGGAGGGAAACTTCCAGAACTGCTGTTATACAATCAGCACTTAATTAGAAAGATTGCATCTCATGAATGACCTGTGCTTTTCAGCACTGTTGTCAACATTCAAGAACACAACACAAGCGGATTAGTTCATAAATAAATCTTTTATTTTGTAACATATAAAATTTAATTAGATAATTTTTACAATTTATTCCAGTATGACATTGTTCAAATAAAAGCGCTACATTTGCGATAAATAATATTAATAATAACAATAATAAAACATTCATTCAACCTTTAAAGTCTGTTGTTAATCATGTTGTGGAGTTGGATTTCTCTAGCTGCCAAACAATGAGGATGCGTTCACCCGCATTAGGAGGGAGTGTTACGTAGACAAACTCAACCTTGACCAGGCTCATAGTCTACCAGTTGTATGTTCCGCATGTGCATATCTACAATTGGGACTATACACACATACAAGTCTACAGATTGGGTCATGTTTTGTATTTAGACATCAAGATATACATCAGGATTTGTAATATTAACAATTGCATCTTTACATCTTTACAGGTTGCTCCATAACGAAGCTATAAAACGTAGCGCTCCATTGTGGAGCGAGCCTTTTTTCGAAACGCTGATGCGGCCTCAGCAAACAGTGCACTTCAAAGTCCCCGTAATGTAAGTCCGTAATTCCGTGGGAATCTAGTTACAACAGGAGATGGTAGTTGATTGGCCGGCGGACGGGCCCCCCCGATTGCGTAGCTGGCCTGCCATTGGGCGTCGCTCGTGACGCACTCCCGGTCACGCAAGGGTCGAGGCGGGATTCCCTGGCTGGTGCTCAGTCTCTGAACTTGTGGATGTCATTGAAGAGTCTGTAGAAGGGGTAGGTGGCGTCGTTGCCGTGGGCGCAGTTGTAGGTGCACTTGCAGGACTCGATCATCATGACATTCTTGTTGAAGGTCTCGCCGTCCTCGCAGTGGAACTTGACGCGGATGGTGCGGGTCTGCTGCGGGCTGCAGCAGCGGCCATCCACGCAGGAGCCACAGTACCTGGGGCGGTACTTCTTCATGCTGGAGCATCCGGCGTAGGTGAACTTCACCGGCTGCATGGACTTCTTGGTCCGGTTGCATTTTTTTCCCTTCTGTTGAGAGTACACAAGATAAGTCAGATGCACGGAAGAGAAGTCAAACGCATGAAAATAGCAAAATGCAATGCATTTGTTTTGGCAGGGATGTTGCATACCTTGAGGCTGGTGTATGGTGATTGGCTGCATGGACGAACTTCGCAGATCCTGCTCTCTTTAACCAACTTGCATTCGCCGTTGTCGTTGGTAATCCTGGTGGAGATTCCAGTGCCACAGGTCTTGGTGCAATGGGACCAGGGTGTGGTCTGCACAATGCACTTCTCAATCTGGCGGGATTCCGGCTGCGATCGGAATGCTGTGAACAAACAAAGCGCTATTTAAAACTCTGCTTGTATACAGATCACACATGCATGCTAAGCCAAAGCATCTTTGATCTTACCAGGCAAGGATTTGAGTCCGGCCTTCACAATGGAGATGAGCTCGTTCGTTTTGGTGAGGTCGCTCTCGGTGTCGTCGACCGTCGGATCGTTGCCAAACAGCTTGTCGATGGTTTCCTTAGTCTTGCCATCATCACAGACCCATTCCTCACAGCACTGGCCTGGCACTTTGACCAGCCTGGGGTTGGCACAGCCCAGCGTGGGCAGGGAGAGCTCTTGTGGGCAAAGCGGAATGCAGCCCACTGCCCCGTCGATGCAAGTGCACTGGTGCTTGCAGTTGGGCTGGAAGCTCTCTCCATTCTGGTAGATCCTGCTGTTGTACTCGCATGGTCTGCCCTCAGACTTGGCTGTGAGACAAAACGAAAGGTGTATTTTAATCTAACTGTCCACAGAGCTTTGAGCATTCCAATGCAATTTCCCCTTCCTCAAAGACTTCCCTCTTCCAATGCACACATGCTTTCCATTCGGTGTCTTTTACAAAAGGTAATGAGAAACATACCTCGGCAGATGCCTCTGGTGGCCCCATGGATGGCCCCGAAGTTGCACTCCAGCCCTTTGGTGTGGTCGCACGGCTCTGTCTTGCTGCAGTCTTCGTTCAGCTGTCTGGCACACACTTTGCAGCAGCCGCAGCCGTCTGAGACCAGACTGACTCCAGGCATGCATTTGGGAGGCTCTGGCGGGCATGAGCATGTCCCTGGGCAGCTGGAGAAGACCTGAGCAGAAAAAGCAGGAAACTTTAATGACTTTCAAGTCACTTTATAACAAAGAGAAAACTATATGTAGAAGTTTAAGGAAAAGCTAGTGAAAGTAAGACTCTAGGGGTCTAGCACCTCTATTGTGTAATACACAATACAGTGTTCAAACTAGAGAAACGTCTGTGCATTCAAAAACTAACCCTCCAATGTAAACGCCCCCTAAATGATCAATATGTCTATACATTTACTTAGGTTTGTTTCTTCAAATAAGTTGTAAGTCATCGCACACAACGTCTATAAATAAGCATACGAGTAATAAAAGTAACTTACCACATTAAAGTGTGCAATAAGGATGACGATAACAGCGCAAGCAAACATCTTCGCTTCTCTGTGTACTGTAGATTGTTGAATCAAACGAACAATTCCTCGGTTTAAGTCCTCGTTTGCGCGTTGTGCTGACTCTCGCAGATGCGTCGCGTTCTCGCTTTGTTTTCGTGCGTCTGAAGGCGCAGCGCTCTGAGAGTGAAGACGCGCTCAGCTTCTCTTTTATAATGTAGTGGGGCCCTGACGTCACCATAGCTGTTCCGAAGCTATGCGAAGAATGTTTCTTGGCGCGTTTTCCATCCGAGCTAAGCACCACCCTGTCTAACTTTCTTTTTTTCTGTCTTAAATGAATTTTCCCCTCTCACTGAACACATTTTTTACTGTTTCCCCTCTCTATATTTCTCTCTCTCCCTCTGCTTTCCACGTTTCCTATTTGCGTTTGCATAAAGTTCATATTTTAATTCTTGAAACCATAACTATTTATCTAGGCTATATAAAATGTCCTAAAAACATATTCCGCCGTGTAAAGAAGCTTTTACGTTGTTTTGTATTTTGGGGTCAGATAGATGCAGGTTTATTAATACATTTCTGTTATATTTTAATTATATTATCGATATTTCTTTGGTTGAGGTTCGCACCTTGCTGAATCGTTATGCATTCTAAAGATGCTTTAAATAAAACACTAAACGTTTATTTGATATGCGTAGCTTGTAAGTCTATTATGAAGTCATAATTAATGACATTATTTTATATCGATGAACGATCCGAGTCAGATAACGATCAAACGTCAGTTGCTATAGTCCTTCCGTCGCGTTCGATTATTTAACGCGTTCTCACAATCAAGTTGAAAACACTGTTTTGCTCAAATCATTTTGACAAGTATAATTTTAAAGTATTATTTCACCGACGTAATGCTTACTAACTACTTTGTTTTGGGTAACGTCATGTCAAAGTTTAGCGTTATGACTCGCAATTGAAATATGTGGTGCCCCCCCGGGGTCTATTATTGGCGTTTTGTGAGTTCATTCCGAGCGCGTCAACCATAAATTATTCCACAGGACGCGCGCGCTCACTCATCCAGATCAGCTTATGCGCTTTGGAGAATTTGATCCTTTTTCAAAAACTCAAACTTAAGAGTTAGAACTGTTTGAAAACCCTTTGCGCCTTAAAAATGCAGTATTCTGTGCGCGTTTAGAGACGTCCTAAACTCAATCTTTACGGCTTCTATTTTTGGCTCGGCTCGTTTCTCTCTCTTGACTCAACAGCTCTAAGCGATTCCAGATGTGGAGCTGATGATGCCAGACGTAACAATACTACCATATTTGGTCTGGCAGTAGCCTGCATTATTAACATTTCTGCTGGAGTTATCCAACCACAAAGCATTCCTGACAGCTTAAAGGATCCCTAAATACGCTCTCCATGGACGAATTCCTCCAGCTAATTTAATATTCATGCAGTCTGTCCATCACATAGTGAAAGAACAAAATGCAACCCGCATCCAGTTTTCCATACTAGATGTTTTTAAAAAAAGAAAACAGCAGACTGTTTTTGTCTGAGATTCCAAATAAGTGGCATTCCACCGAAATTCAGAGATTAGAAGTCCTTGGATACACCAAACAGACTGTGAGAGTAAGGGAATGTACAATATTGTCCTGACAGCACTGAATAGTTCTTTCCACAGACTCGCAGAGAGCAGTCTGGACACTGAGATGTCCTGAAGAAGAACGTTTGCCACCGGGATTGAGGACTTTTGGAGATGTCATATCTCAGGTTTGTTTTAATTTGACATCATTATGGACTGTTTGTGTGTAGCTACAGTATTTTTTGAGCCTGGTTTGCATGTGTACAATCAGCATAGCATGACGGCACTGGAAGTCTTCTGATCAGTCAGGTTACTGGTGTATAAAGATATGTCGGATCTGTTCTCTGAGATCCTGAGCTGTTGGGTTCTCAAACTCTGTGGTTAATCTGGTTTTGGTTTATTTTTCCCATATTGCGACACTAGATGGTGATGTGCTGTACTGTGTCGATCTGTAGTCTTTACCATGACTTGATGATGTGATTTTATTATAATAAACATCAACGGCCAATAAAAAATGGCATTTATTCATGCTACTATTTGAATTCCGTCATTTCAAATTAGTAGTGCTGGAAAATCTAGTTCAGACTTGTGTTTTGGAACATATCAGCTGGGTCTTTGGCTTGTACCGTAGTCCATCTTGAACCATCAACGCCGGTTTGCATTGAAATGATGTTGTGTTTTGCTCAGGAATGACCAAGCAGAAACCACTTAGCATGCTCCAAACGCTGCTAGCAGTTTAAGACATCTTGCCTAACAGCTGATGATGAGTAGACCTGCCATATTTGCTCATGGACATGTAACTGCCTGAGCCAATCACCTGGGGTGTGGATGATGAGAAATGACATCATGCTAATGCTGACTGGCTGATGGCACCACAAGAATGCAAGCATTCCCAAACCCTTCACCGGTGACTGTCCTGAGCTGTGACAGCAAATAATTCTGCTCTGCTAGAAGACGCTTTCACAGTCAAATGGTTTTAAAAACACAACTGATTGATTTACCAGTATCTAATCAGACATTTGAGTTCAAGCTATCAGTTTGATTGTAATTGTTTTATCATTTAAATACTTTTTTTGGTTTGTGTGTGTCTTGGCGTACACATTGTGTATATACTATTTTAGCCAACCCAACTCAGACAGAATGTTTCTGATTGGCTACTTAAAAAAGGGGGCTGCCTCTCTGATTTGTTTTTATTGGCAGTTTATTTGTTTTATTGATATCCGTTAGGAAGGTGTGAGTTTTTATGCATAGCATTTTTGAAGTGCTGACTTTGCCAGTGCTAGGGATTTCTGGGTGGTGGCTAGACTGTTGCTATGAACAGGATGCACCGATCCGATATGTTTGCGTGTTTGGTCAGTAAAGACGGTCTTGTAATCAGCGGTATTTGCCATAAGGGACCGGCTTTACTGACAAAACGCGCAAACATATCGGCCGATCCGGATCGGTGCTTTCCTAATGAACAACTCTATTGTCACTAGGCCAGAGCTAGGCTTGGGTGTTCTAGGTTGTTGTTAGGGTGGTTACTAGACAGTTACTAGGTGCTTGCTATGGGGGTCTGAAAGGCTGTATTCCTTTACTACTATGTTGCTAGGTGGTTACTTAGAGCTTACTTATTGGCGCCACTGCAAGTTAAAAGGTAAAAGCCTTTATTTTCTCAATAGTAGTCTACATTCTGCTTTTCCCAGTACGAGCGATCGAGGTCAGCTGAAGCGTCTTCCCCGGAGAGAGTGAGCGTAGAAAATGAGCTCACGAAGCCTTGACATCTGTTCCTGCACATGCCGTTCATCTCTCCTGACGAGAGGGGCGCGGGGCTTTTAGGAAACAGTGCTGTCATTGTGTTCTAGTGGAGTCACCCCTCATTTTTCTATTCTGGAATTACACATCCAGGAACCATTACAAGAGCGTTTTTCATTTGTGTCCACCATGTTGTAATGGCAAACATAATATTTTCCACTGCGCTTCACTTTCTTCCAGGGCTTTGGCAGCAGCTATTGATTACGAGCGCATTACTCCCCCCCCTTAAAGGAGAGCTGGACCACGTCCATATTTCTACATTATGTAAAGCTCTACAGATGAGCGGCAGCTCTGCTTGTGTTTATTTTACCCTAGGATGTGGTGTGGAAGTTCTTGCGCGATTCATCCCATCCTGCCAGAGCGATATCAAAGAGATGTTAGCCAGATATTCAGCCCTTGTTCACTCTTTGGCTTTTCCTGCCGTAGTTCACTGAGACTGTGCAATGTCATTTCCTGTGAATGAACTGCTACTCAAATCACACACTGCCGGACCATAGACCTGATCATTACTTACTAGAGCATTGGAAGGTGATGGGAAGAGTTCTCCAATGCTAGGGTGTTCTGATTGGTTAGTAGACCATTGCTAGATGTTTGTCAAGAGGCTCTGAAATGCTAAACTGTCTGCTGTGATGCTAGGGTTTTCTAGCTGTTGTCATGGTGAAGGGCAGATGGTTTTCAGGAAAGCCTCTCCTGTCTTCAAGTAGGTGTCATTTATTTATCCTGGTTAATAATAATGCTTAAGAATAAACAATAGTGATCCCGATGAGTGGAAATTTCCCCTCGTGCTGAAGTTTTACAGTCTACACAGCTGCTCCCGGATAAATATTTTAGCCATGACATGCGCTTCCTCCGACTGTACGGAGAAAGTGTTTATCCTGTGGGATCTGATCTGTTTACAGTCTGGGATTCTGGAGCGTTTGATTTGTGTGATAAATACAAGAGGGAAGATGCTGAGGTTCGTTTCAGGATGAAGTCATGAAATCTCACGCTCCAGCCTCACTCGTATGACCTAATATAGAGCTGATATTGAGATCAAGTAGAAGAGTTGGTTGAAATCTCATTCTTATTGTGATTTTATAGTAGAAACAACAATAAATGCAGCTAACGATGTTGTTTTTCCAAAACTTATTGGGCTGCCTATCTAGACAGCATAAGACCATTTATAAATCATCAGCAGTGTCTCGGAGCAAACCCATCACAGAATCTGTCAAATGTGATCTAGATTTTGCGTACACACAAACGTTTCCAGATTTATAAAACCATTTGTACACCATGTCACCATATATGGAGCTTACAAGCCCTACTTTTACTGTACATAACCTCATCTACATTCCCATCCACGTGATACCCTGTTTAAAGGGATAGTTCACCCAAAAATGAAAATTTGATGTTTATTTACTTACCCCCATGGCATCCAAGATGTAGGTGA
>JAUMHR010000084.1:17394091-17410819 GCA_032361145.1 Enteromius fasciolatus
CACCTACATCTTGGATGCCATGGGGGTAAGTAAATAAACATCAAATTTTCATTTTTGGGTGAACTATCCCTTTAACACCATCAAAGATAAAAGACATTAAGGACAAATATGAGATATGGACTAAATGCCATTTGTGCCACATTTAATTTCGCTAAAATAATCCATTATTTCAAATATATCAAAATATGAAATGAACTGTGTTTTTGTCAATCATGTGTGTTTTTAACATTAATATTAAAGTTAATAAGGCTTAGTTTAATGCTCACGTGACGCATGTTTTCAGCATGATAGACATAATAAAAACTGGGTATCTGAGTTACAAAGGCCCTGTTCTGGAAAAGAGGGCGGGGAGCAGCAGCTCATTTGCATTTAAAGAGACATACACAAAAACAGCACGTTTCTGCTTCCACCAAAAAATCTGAGCTAAAACTTTGCAGACACATTCTGGGGACACTTTTAAAAACAGGTCTGCCAAAAGAATAAATGTAAACTACATTTCAGAGGTGTTCTGAAGCAGTAAAGGTTGGATTATGGTGCAGAGGTTGATCTCAGCGGATGCTGTATAATGTTCATGCAGAGAGCGCCGCTATAGAATGCGTTTAGCCCCCGAAAACCAGTTCCAAAAGGTCTTTGAAGCTCAAAGTTCATTCATCTTTTACGGCCCTACAAGCTGCGCGCCAGGTGCGCTAGGACCCGCTCGCCTTTCCTCAGCCCGCATATTTCCTCTCCGAGGGGAAAGCCGGAGGAATGGAAAAACGGAGCTCAGCGAGGGAAGGGAAGGGGGGAACGGAATGAGAGGATGGAATGTGGGGCTCCGGGAATGTTTAGACCGGTCTGGATAATTGAGTGGATTTGGAACAAGAAAAGACAAACTTTGTTCCTGGGGTGTGCAGGAATGTACTCAAGGATGTCTGGAGAATGATTCCAGCCGCGCTCGATGGAAAGATGGAAAGACTGAGGAATGTCCATGGAAAAGAGGAATTCCAGCCGTGCGCACAAACAGCATGACCGAGCTCTCAAATTCTTTCTAAAAATGGAGAGTTCCTCATGCGTACTAAACAATTCGCATCCTGTATCAATACGCTCTTAAAAATAAAGGTTCCAAATGGGAGGGTCATTTTGGTCTCCTCAAAGATCCTTGCAGTTAACATTTCAGCTTTTTTCAGAATATTTTGATAATCTGAAGAGTAATATTATGGATTTGACTGCGCTGAAACAGAACAAAACTTGAATCCAGCTGACACTACTGTTTTCTGTTAGCTGCTCTCAAAACTTTGGCTAATGTTCTGGCAAAATGTTCACAACGTTCTTCCAGTAAGTTAGAAATACATCAGAAAAGTTATTTATACATCAATTATGGAATGTGCTATATTTGGACATTCATCTAACATTTTTTAAACGTTACTACTTGTTACACAATGTTCAGAGGACATTCAAAAGTAACCTTCTTCATTCCAAAATGACAATGGAATGGAATGTTCCAAGAACAAATGATTAAAAGATTTAAAAACGGGATGTTCGGACGATTAATAAAAACAATGTTTCCATTAGTTTAGGTGGGTTATAGCTGAATCAAATTTGTTTTATAATAAACAAATTGGGTTCCTCAAAGAATGACTTTTTTATTATTTATTAGAAGAATATTTTAATAATCTGAATAAACCACTAAAAAGAATTCAGTGTAAGTTAAACTTATCTTCATGGAATCACCAATTTCAATGAAGAAAATGTATTTTTTAAGCGTGTAGGCTATGTTTATGTATTTTTCATGATTATCTTTATCTGTATTTTTTGTGCAGTGTAGATTTCAAAGGTCTGATGGTCTGGTTCGTCTTGTGGAGGCGCTCAATGGTAAACTTGCTGTAGACGTGACGCTAATGATTGAAACGATTGCAACACGTTGCACTGGAGCTGGTTATTCATGACGCCAGTCTGTGAGTTCTCCATGGGTTCCTCCGGAGTTTCCTGTGGGTTTAAGTTGCTGTATAAGGATTACAGTGTTTGAAGCACATCTTCGTGGTCCTTCTTTAGCAACTTATGTTTAAGAAACACACAGCGGCTTCACAATTCATATTTGAGCTATGACTGTACCGTATGACTCTTCAAGTCATTTAAACCACAGACCTTTTACTGTAAAACCAAAACCACTGCTAGAAAAAACAGGGAACACAGTGAAAATGCACATTCACTTTGGGGTTTTAAAACGGAAGCTCTCTGTACAACACTGATGAAGAATCTGTCAGCTGCATGGCATTACAGATGTAAAAAAAGTGCTCAAATTTTCATTCATTATTTCCGGGCCAAACATCAGTCTGATCAATTTTTCATTGAAATTTCTAGTTTTCAACAGTGATTAATAGTTGTGACTACCAATAATGGCACAATTTTTAACTAAAGTAACTTCTTTTTTATTTATTGTTTGGATATTTACTCATAGTTTTGAAAAATCAAATTAAAAGTGAGAAATGTTAAGGTTAATAATTAGACCAAAAAAAAGATAAAAATAGATTTCATTCACAAAACACCTAAAATAATTGCTTATTAATTAAACAACTTTTTTCTTTAGAATTTGTTGGGATTTATTGCCAAGCTTGCTCATAAATGTGTTTTAATATCACAAGCGTCCAGTACACAGACACAACTACAACAACACACAGATAATAAAATACGAGATGAGAATAAAAATACACATATGTAAAGATAAATACACAGAAAATTAAATGAACTTAAAATTAAATTACTTTTTGTTTAATGTGCTATTATCTACTGCCTTGTTAGAAGTAAAATGTTATATTATTTATTCATCATAAAAAATGTATGACGTTTGGTGTGCAGTGTTATATATGATATTTTAAATATATAACAAAGTAAATTATTGTATGTAACCATTTCAGATGCAGTATATGTTTTTTTCGTCCTCTTCACACTGCAAAACATAAACAAACATAATCAGGGAAAGTAAGATTGTAACTTTGACAGCATTTACACTTACATCAAGAACAAAACAAACATTAGTAGAGAAAAGCCTCATAATAAAGCTAGCGCGTCCTCACAAATCTCTTATCACACTGGGGCGCGTCGCGTCCGTGACGTCATCAGCGCGCTGTTCTCCTCGCCCTTTCAGAGCTCGAGCCGCCGTCCGCGTGCAGAACCACAACAGCGAACAACAACAAACAAACAAACAGTACAACAATAAACACGACGCACAGAGGGAGTGAAGCGATGGCTGGGCCGATGTCCGGGTTTGGCTGCTATACGCACGCCTTGGTGCGCGCGGTGCCCCAGTCTCTGGCCAGAGACGCGCTGAGGAGCGGCGATCAGGAGGTGGACCTGCTCAAAGTGCAGGAGGAGTATGAAGAGTACGTGTCGGTCCTGAAGCACCGGCTCGGGCTGGAGGTGCTGGAGCTGCCCGCGGACGAGGCGCTGCCGGACTGCGTGTTCGTGGAGGACGCGGCGGTAGTGTGCGGAGACACGGCGCTCGTCTCCAGACCCGGAGCCCAGAGCAGGAGGAGGGAGGTAAAGAACAGAGCAGAACGGCTTCTCGTGCGCTGTCAGTGCGGGTGATGCACCTGATCCGGATGCGCACCAGAAGACCATTCACTTTTTTTAAAATAACCTTTCTCATTTGTCGTGAATGTGCAACAAACAACCCAACTAAATGTGCAAAGTTTCTTTTTGAGGTTTTTTATATATATATATATATATATATATATATGCAAACATACATCAAGATTATTTTGTTAGCTCACATTGTTATTGTTGAACAATTCATCCGTGCAAGTCAATCCACATTAGTGTTAATAATAAAAATCATTATTATTGCTATTAAGACCATTGTATCATTCTGAAAAAATACATCAAATCAAATCAAATCATAACATTAAGTTCTTAAAAACTGCTGTGTCTTGTGTCATTATATTTCTGCATAGTGCTTTGTGATCTAAATAGACTAAACTTATTTTGTCTTGATCTGGGTTCATGTGTACCATTCAGTAACTTGTTTCAGGTTCGTGGTTTGATGCTTGTGTGTAAATAGGCATGACCGGTGCTCACTAACTACAGGCGTTAGTTCCGTTAAGCTCTATTCGTAACAATAGAACATGCAGCCATAGTGGCTTTTGGGAAAAGCATCCCTGGTTGGTTTCAAGCAAGCATTTTATTTGATTTTGTTGCAACTGTGTGCTCTCAATTGAACTAATGACTGCTGTACATGAGTTAAATAACAGAAGCACATGCCTGTCGTAATACATCATAATACGCTGAGATGAGCTGTTTAGGCAGCATCCTGTAGAGAGAAAGAATTCGATGTGCCTCTGTGTGGCTGGGAAGCTGTTGCGATGTTTCTGTTGGTTACTAAAGAGTTGTTAGCGGCTGCTATGCAGTTGGAACAGTTGCTTGTTGTAATAGATCATTGAATTGGGTAATGTTTGGTCACTTGAAAGGTGTCCAGGGGGTTCTGGATGAGCTGAGTGAGAATGTAATGTGTTTAGATTGATTGTTTCATAGAGACGCCTGCATCAATATTTACTCAAACTGCTTTGCTGCAGGCTGCTTTGTTTTTGTGATGTCACCGATGTCTTATTTACTGAGCTCATAATAATGCACATTGCTGTTTAGTTTGTTTTTCACACAGATATATTCGCCTGTTAAGTTGACTACTACTTTCATGAATACTTTGGAAGTCATGGCGTTCTTTAAAAGAGGAATGCGAGGTGTTTTGCTCAAGCATGCTTCTTTGTGTGAATAAGATTGTGTGGGAAGAAAGTCACTAGGTTTTGTTTTTTTGTAAGTTTGGCCAACAATACATAAAAAAAAAACATCTTTGAACAAATTTCTGTTGTATGAAGAAAGTGCATGCAGGGAATGGGGGTTTTCTTACAATGACTGCTGTATATCGGAATACAGTCGTGATCATGATACAGTCGAATACGAAAAAACAACAACAATTTGGGGGGAAAAGTGTGAATGAACATAATGAGCGTTGTTCAAGCCCAAGGGAAAGCGCTTTGTTGTGATGCTCTCCAAAATAGTGGGAATGGAACTCGAGAACGGTCGAGTTATTTTTATTTTCTTTGCACAAAAACAGTAACATCTTGTAGCATCTTAAGACGGAATTTTATCCAGTTTATCGTCAGAAATATCTTGATTTGCGTTCTGAAGATGAATGAAGATCTTATGGGTTTGGAACGACATGGAGGCGAGTAATTAATGACAGAATTTTCACTAACTCAGAAGTCCCCATTAACACGGGGATAAAGAGGATCACTTTGATTTGGACAAAATGCCCGTGAACGTAACCGTGAACGTTACGTAACCAGGCTATACACATTATCTTCAACAATGGAAGAGGTTGTGTTGCCAACTTATCGACTTTGTCCCTAGATTTAGCGACTTTTTAGACCGCCTTTGTGACATTTTTCTAAAAAAGCGACTAGAGACAAATCTAGCGACTTCTTGGACAAACCTCAGCGAGACTCTGGTACTGCCGCGCACGCGCAAACTCGTTTCCCCAGTGCGCGCACACCTCTCGGTGCTGCAGCGGTGAGTTCGCTACACGTGACGAAACCAACAACGAGGAGCTTGTAAGGAAAAAAGGTGCATCGTCTGTGGCGTGGAATTGGTTTGGGTGGTTGTTTTTTTACTTAAAGTATTGCTGCAATTCAGTTTAAATAAAATGACGTTATATGATACAGTTTCTTTGTGTTAGAATTTTCACTTATGCATTTTTTTTAGATACAAATTGCTATATCGTGATATGTATCGTTATCGAGGTAGAAAATCGCTCATACCGTGATGGAAGATTTTGGTTATATCGCCCACCCCTAGTTGCTAATGCACTGGGAACAGTTGCTTGTTCTTCTGGACGAAGACGTGTTCCTGTGTTTCACTGGATGAACGTTGGTCTTGTTTTCATGAAAATAAGAATGAACTTGATTAATAATGCACACGTGCTCGATATGTCATCCGTGCGCAATTCAAGCACTCGCGCTCGATCCTATCTCACCTGCTCGCGCGAACACTGCTATTTTTGTCAGTCGTGGGGCGGGGCTTGGTGTTTTATTTACAACTAAACACCCCCCCCCCCCAACCGCCACCTACGACGACGATATTATCGTCCATCGCGATGTTTCACATTAGACATCGTACGATGCTAAATTGGTCAACATCGGCCAACCCTAACGTGTGCTTTTTCATGCATACTTGTACAGGTTTGCATTTGATCAGTGCTGTGTTTGAGTCGTCACTTCAATGGTTTCGGTTAGCTCTGTTTTCTCTCCTAGGGCGGAAATTGAGCTTTACGTTCAGCTGCCCTTGGCTTATTGTCTTAATGATATTTGGGAAGTCAAGAAGCCCTGTATCAAGCCTCTTAACAGGAAGTGCTAAATTACACTGTGTGCTTCATGCTGCAGCAAGTCCAGTCCAGGGCTAGATTTGCATTGGCAAACCATTGCATTTAGGCTTTGATATGTGTTTGCTTTTCTCAGGTGAGCCCTGATTTGTTTAGCAGGAAACTTAGGCCTTGTTGCATCACTCTGGTATTCAGGTCAAACTCGAGTCGTTTTCTTTATTAAATGCTCAATTCACTGAAAGATTACATAAGAGAGCCGTACGGGTAATGGTTAGACCTACTTTCGCTCTAATGACTGCGTCGCCCGCGGCGCTCGCTGAAATGTATATTTGAATAAACATAGTGTTAGCATGTCTGTGCTTCAACACACAAGCGCTTGGCAGCGGTACTTTAAGCAAATGTTGTGTCCTTGTGAAAGACTCTTGGATGGAGTTATTTAGGTCATGGCAATCTCTGAATGCAGTTTGGCTGAAATTAGGAGCACATTTTGGTGGGCACAACCAGGGTTGCATGGAAGGTACCATTCCTAGAACATTTTTTAGCCTTCACAGGCCGTAGCTAAGTGACGTGCACAGTTAAATGAAAACTGTATGGGTGACAAAAGAATTGTGTGTCAGATATAAAACTGTTGCCATGCGAGCAGCGGCTGACAACCTCATGTCAACTATTGATCTTTGGCCTCTGTGGAGTTTGTGGTTAGATATTAACAGTGTTGTTTTGGTGATTTATACAGCACTATCTTGTGTAAAAATGCGTAAGAACCCAGTTATTTTCCCTGGTTTAGAGGTGATCCGTGTCCCTAAAGCACCTTTTACCGTGGTGAACTTTAGGACAGTCATCTGTGGCAAATGTTCCAGACCTTTCCCAGCTAAAATGTTTGATTTTGTTGTTTTTTTTCCTGAAGACACACACATTGTGATTCGAAAGAATGAATTGAAATGCCGTGGATGTATATTTACTGAATAATGCATTATTCTGAGTGAGATTCGGAGCCAGATTAAAGGAAGTAAAAGTTACTTTAGAAGGACGGCAGCATCATAATGTTATTTTTACAAAAAGATTGGTAGGTCTGTTAGTAAAATATGTTCACTTTAGCAAACCTTGCTGCATTATACGCCAAGGGTGACCATCCAAAAATGGAAAAAAGCACTTTTTAAGTTTTTTTTTTTCCAAAATGTGCATGATTGTAATTCAAAAGGAATACATAAACTGTATCGTAATATCCTTTTCTTGTGGTATCTGTGTTTTTAAGGCCCTGTGTTGTTCATTTCCAGAGATACCTGGATCTCAGTGTGGCTCCAAGAGTAAATCTGAATACAGCTGGTTTTAAAAGAGCTGCAGTAAATATTCTTTTATAAGTTTGCATTCCTGTAACTCAAGAATTATTTTGAACACATTGTTAACGGTGTACCTGCACTTATATAACACACTCTGCTCACAGTACTTCATTGTGACTGCAGCCATGCGAAACAGCTGAGACACCAAATATCTTTCACCATCTGCCTCAGAGCTTGTGCGTGTGTATTGATTGGTCTGAACACACACTCTCTACTCACTGGGGTGTGACTGATGTGTGGTGACAGATGTGTCGAGAGAAAGCACTTAACTTTGACCCCATCTCTGACCCTGCACTAATATTAATCTGTACATCTTTGAAATATTAAAGATTTATATTCTTACTCATCTTTTCACCCTTTTTTTAGGTGCCTAAATATGTCATTTGAGATCGAGACATTGAGTGGATGTGTTTTCTTAAGCAGAGTCATTAACATGCGGCGTTGAATATATTCTCAACTCGACTTGTTGCTATTAATGCATGCAAAACAGCTAGAATGCATCATGCAACTATCATATTTGCAGTCAGTTTTCCTTCCAAAATGTGATGTATTTTCCAAAAAAAAAACCTGCAGTGCATTTTTATTATTTCTTTAGAATGATTTAGAATGAATGTTGCATCTCTGCTTAGTTATTAATTGATTACACTGAACTTATATTCAGAATTGCACATTACTTTTAATGCATGCAAAACGATTTGCAATCCAATTTACTTCATGTCCAAAATGCATTAATCTGCAATGCATAAACTTGTTTCACCCTGGCATTTACTGTAAATCAGTTTGATGACATATACTTAAAACTTGAAACTCGGTATGCAAAGAAACCAAGAAACATGAGCAATCAGCTTTATCCAGTGTCCTGTTGCACAAGTTGGAAAGTGGTTCTGACGAATTGTTTCCGATTTCAACATCAATCGCTGAGTTCATTTCTGAGATCTTCAGATCTGTCCTGCATCAGGTGCGTGTTTATTCTCATCTGTGGGACGTTTACCAAGAACACTGAATGCTGCTTAATCAAATGGAGAAAAATGTTTGACAGGAAATTTGTTGTTTGGCCTTGTGACATTTTGTTTAATGGAAACCATGTATTTTCTGCTCCTAATAGTGCAGAGAGGAGATGATTGCTGATGGTTTTTAAGCTGTTTTTAAGTTTCTTGAAGTTTTGATGTAGAAAAGATGAGGAATTCAGCCAGGAGTCTGACAAACTGGGTTACATGTACATTAAAAAGCTCATGTTAAGTGATTGACAAGATGGACTGGGTTTTCAGATGAAACAACAGAAAACAGGGAACTATCAACTTTGTTTTTAAATGAATATATAAATTAATCCTTGCTAAAGCAGGATTCTGACTAGAGCCCGACTGATTTATCAGCAGACCGATATTACGCATTTTCCAAACTATCGGTATCGGTATTTATAACGGCCGATAAATGAATATTTAAAAAATAAAATTAAAACAGATGAAACACCCTTACTGGTAACTTTGATTTGGTTGTTGTTGTGTTTTTGTTCAAAGGACTTTAAAGTTTCATATCTAACGTTTCTATTTTTATACATTTTATGTATCAGAACTTTAATATATTTTGAGGTTCCTCTGTTCTGTTGTGACAATAATATTTTAGTGAATGCTCAATGCTATTCTTGTACTAAAAGCTGCCTGTGCTGGACCGGAGCTATTGAGGATTGACTGATCAGCTGATTCAAAAATAGCGGACGATATATATCGGATTTTAAAACCAACAAATATTTGTATTTGTATCGGTATCGGCCTTCAAAATCCTTTATCGGTCAGGCACTTCTGACTAAAACTGAAATAAAATAAATGACGGGGAAAAAATCCAAAAACTAATAAAATTGAACAAAATGTTAATTTTTTATTTATCATTTTAATTTACTAAAATGACTAAAAGTACTAAAATCTATACTACAATGACTTGAACTAAAAGTAAAAAAAAAAGAATTAAATAACCCGTATAAAAAAAATTATATATTTATTTTATTAATTTCATAAAATGACTAAACATACTAAAACTAGTTGTAGAAAGAGTGAAGCTGAAATAAAATAAGTGAAAATTTTTATTTTTATTTAAACGTATTGCTCTTTCACTGCAGCATGTTTTCCCTTTTCGAGACACAAAAGACAGGTTTTTTTCTGTGTTTGTTAAGCTCAGAGTGTGGCCTGTAAACACCAAGTGATAGGAAATGATTTCCAGAGTTGTTGTGAGGGTTGTTTTGATGACGTATTTCTAGAGAAGTGCTCAGAGGTGTGTTTTTCTGAGGAAGGAGGTAATAAGGTCATTTCAAACGAAGCCTGAATTCAACATCATCATCATCAGCTTGGGTTTTTAGCTACACTGTGATATTCCTCGGAAGCGGATCCTCATTAGCGTCGTTGATTGGGTCTGTATTTCCTGAACTCAAACACTTTAGTACGGACTGGCAGACCTCTGATTGGAGGATATTTGACTGCAGCTAAAGAAAGTTAATGCATGATCAAACATGTACCAGTGTGTGAGAGATACTTCACTCATTTTCATTTGATTAAACTTGATATATTAAATAACTTACACTAAAACTGAAATATGCTAAAAAACTAAAAATATATAGACACATTAAAAAAATATAATCAATACAATTATTTTTAATTTAATTTTTACTGTAATTATAATTATATAAAAATAAAATCAATATATAATTTACTGCACAATATAATGATTTTTCTTTTCTTAACTACCTTATAAGCAGTATTATTGCTGTTTTGTGTGCGTGTTGGAAGCACACACCGTGTCTCTTTGTTTTGACTGGACAGTGTTCAGACAGCTGCTGGATTGTGTCTGGTCCGGAAGTGAGCGGCTGTGAAACACTGATCCAGGGTCAGTCTGAAATTCCCAGTGTTCTCGTGATCCTGCCACATTCCTGCTCCTCAGACCAAAGCCAGCGGTGTTTGCTCCGGATTCAGGAGTGTCTGGCACGACTGGAAAGTGGCTTGAGGAAGGTTGTTTATTGATGCGCGCGTCACAGAAGAATTTTCCCTGAACCGTCCCGGAGAGATGTGTTTCCCTCTCACTTCATCACTTGTTCCATTACCTTAAAATGGTTTTGGTATGAACTGAGAGACGCCTTTGTCTTACTGTGGCTAATTTCATGGCTAGTGAATCCTAAACGCACACAAATACACACAATTTTCAGACTTTTTGCATAATTCTGCATCATTTTTTAACACTTTAATTTAATAATTTAACAAATGTATTAATAACACAATTTAATAATAATATTTAATACATTTGTATTGTAAAAATGAAACAAATTTGATACACATTTTTGGGTAGGATTAGGAATGTAGAATAAGGTATTAATATGTGCTTGATTACTACTAATAAATGGCTGATATTCTAGTTGTATGCATGCGAATAACCAACTAGTTAAGAGCCCCTAACATGAAGTGTTATCAGAGTGTTTTTTGGATGTTACTAGAGTGTTGGCAGGAGGTGTCTGTGTGCTTTCTGTTGGGTTTTTCTCTAATATTTCTGAGTGGTTTCTAGGGTGTTTCAGCATGATTGCAGACTTGTGTTTCTGTGACTGATAGATCTCTCAGCTGAATGAATGGTGACATGAGAACAATTAAAATGCTAATGAGGTCTCACAAAAGAATCGTTTGTTTGCTTCGAAGCTTCATTGTGTGTAAATGAACCCAGAGATGCGCTGCTCTAGATCTGAGTCACAGTCTAGTTTGCTGTGTGTGTGTGTGTGTGTGTGTGCTCTACAAGGCCAAGTCCTTCCCGTCTCACACGGACACATGAAGAATTTGTGAAGAAACTGCTTCAGTGGAAAAACCACTGCATTTTATCCAGTTTGTGCATCTATAAAAGCAACGCAAGGAATGATTCAGATTAAGACGTTTATGAGATGTTTAATAGTGTTCATTTCTGGCTGATAAATTCGGTTGCTTTACTGCAGTTTTACCACAATTTACTTCAATTTTACTTCAATACTTGTAATTCGGTTAAATGTCTGTGAGCTCCCAGCATGCACTGCAGTTTGAGTAAATGAAGTGCTTGCTGTTATAAGGTTGCTGTTTGCTGATATTGTTGTTGCTTTTGCAGAAGACTTTAGTTACAGGTGCCATTGTGAAAATGTTTATCACGATCAGCCACAATTCGTATAATTTGCAAGTAAACATAAATAATATAGGTTTGTTTAAATTGAAAAGTCAGTTTTATGCTGTTTCTTTAGTTATTGTAAATTTAGTTCTATGTAATTTATATATCAATATATATTCAAAATTAAAGTATACTGTGTTTCATGAATATATTTTAAAAATGTCATGTTTATATGTGAAATATATTTATATATGTTATAAAATATAAGAAAAATATAAAAAATAAATATAAATGTAAATATAAATTTTATTTACTTGTTTTTTTTAATAATAGTACATTCTAAAGCCAGTAGAATATATTGATTGATTGTAATCTGTTCATGACAACCTTTATTCAGTTACTGGATTGAGTGGACTTTTAATTTTTTGTAAATGTGAACCATTTTAAAGAGATAAATGACTGCTTGCACCTTTAATGAGATTTGTGTGTTAGATTATCTAACACACACACACACACACACCCCTGAAGATGCACACAGGCCTCTTACATAAGGGTCCTCTCAGTTGTGTAACCTTGTTTTGAAAGTGTGTGTGAATCCGCTGTGTGTGTGTCGTGTGGAAAACGAGCCCCCAGGGAAGCACTTTTACAGCTTTACAAACTCTTTCTGTTTGCTTTCTCAATCTCGCAGAAGCCTCAGATTCACAGACATGAATTCGAGAGCGCAGTGTATAGTTATCTGTAGTTGACTAGTGTAGTTATCAGGTCTCGCTGCAGTAGTTTGGGTGTAAATGAGTTAAATCTCAGCTCTTATACTCACGTGTCGTCACACACACACAGATACAGCTGTGTTCTCCAGGCTGCATTACACTGTAGTCTGTCTGATTGACACCACACGTGTGTGTTTCTCCCTCATGCTGTGAATACAGGTTATTTTTCTCCTGCGCTGATGGACAGACGCTCGATTGGATCCAAACCCACCGGCACGTGTTTTCCCTGATTTACATCCCAACTTCACTTTACTTCCCAAGAGTGCATGTGTGCACGCTGTGTGTGTCTACTCCTATGTTTAGTTCACTATGGTGGTTTCCCAGAGGCAGTTTTAGTTTTAATGTTTATACGTAAAACTGGGAAATATATACATATTATTAAAAATATATAACAAATGAATTACTATTATTATTATTACTATTGTTTTTATTATTGTTGCATTTAAAAAAATATTGCAGTTTATAATATTTTACAATTATATATTTTTTAATATATTTTAATTATATTAAAAATATTTGTATGATATGCATGTGTATTTTGTTATTCTTATTATTCGTTTAAATTTTTATTATTAATACCATATATGCATATAATAATTCTTAGAAATAAGAACAAATGTATAATATTATAAATATATATAATATTCATATTGATCTATTTGCATTTTACACACACACACACACACACACACACACACTCTCTCTCTCGGTATAAGTCTGTATGTTGTTTGAATCTCAATGATGATCTTTGAAATATCTTTTGTGTCTCAGTAAAGAAGGAAACTTGACTGAATGTGAGTAAATGATGACAGAGTGTTAATTTTCACTGAACTTTTCCTTTAATAAACAGAAATAAACTGCAGCCAATGAAAACTGATGCAGTAACTCTGCAGATTTTCCAGGTTTGTCTGTTTCTCATATTGCTGAGCCTGCGGTTCTGACCACACACACACACATACATACATGTGTCCTGCGGCGCGTTTCTCACGTGCATGATGGATTCCAGCCACAATCTGACACTTTCATTCGGTTTGTGTGTGTGTGTGTGTGTGTGTGGTGTTATACTTTGAGACATGCAAACTGAATAGACATTCATACAACGTGCTTTAATGCAACAGGAATTCAACAAGGCTTGTTTTATTTGTATGGTGTAGATGGGCCCTGATATGTAAGTTCTGATTGCTATATATATATATATATAAATATATATACTTCACAAAGTCAGATCTTAGGTTGTGGAAATATGGCCAGCTGGCTGTGGTTTTTTTTTTGGTCTAAAGTTCATCATCTGGCAGAGTTCACATGGCCGTCCACTGTGTGTGTGTGTGTGTGTGTGTGTGTGCGGATATACTGAAACAAACAAAAAATGTAGAGTCACATTTTCAACACAATATTGTCAAAAAAATAGCTCCAAAGCAAACCTTGACAGAACATTTTGTGTCTCACAGCAACACTGTTTCCTTCCAGAATGAATCTGTTTTGAATGAATCGTTTGAGTCCGTATCAGTGATCCGTTCATGAAAGCAATTGTGAACAAACAGTTTTGAATGAATCGTTTGAATGAATGATTCAGTGATCCATCTAATTTTGGTTTTGGTGTTGAATTTGATATTTATTTATCCATGACAGGTCAAAAGCAGCTACTGGATCAATGAAGCACAAAATACATGATTCGAATTTTATTGTGGATTATGAATTGGATTATTTCTCAAATCGGCAATAAAAAAAAAACAAAAAACAGTGTGACCTTGCTTTTTAATTATTATTTAAAGCGCAATTTAAGTATTTTTAAATGTTACAGCAAAAACTACAAGACTGAGAAAACATGGTTCAAATAAAGTTTAGAATAAAAAAAGCTCTAACGGTAGTATTTAGATCCAGAGATGTGATTGAGTGTAACAGCAGACGCAAAAATATAATGATAAACATCGGATTTCTCTCTCAACCTTTCTTATTCACGTTAAGGCATCCTGAACTGCATTCGTTTTTTATTTTGTACTGTTCTCTGAGGTCCACTTATAATGTTAGCCAAATTTTTGCATCTGTAATCTAGAATTGTGGGCGGGGCTAAACAATCAATGAATCGTGGGCGGGGCTAAACAGTGATGTTGATCTTCTAAGGAGGCGGTGCTTATCCACACTATTACATCAGAGTAGAAGTTTCTACAAGCTGTTGTTTTGGGAGACTGCCTTCAGCTGTTTATCGACTAACAAGAACATTTAGAGTTCTGAAACTTACAGGATGTCTTTATAGTCCAGTGACCTCTTTTATGTCAAAAGATGAAGGGATATTTAGTCTCTCGGTTAATGACCGACTGTGTTTGCGAGAATGATTGTCAAGACAGTATTCTGATGTAGTTCTGTGTGTTTGTGTCTGTTCAGAATCAACTCTTTGAGTGTTCGAGCAGTGGATTGAGTTCCTAGGACTCTTCTTGTGTAACACAACAAAACATGTGCTATGATTGTTACATTTGACAGTTAATCCGCGAATAATGCGGGTATTGAGAAATGAATCCGACTCTTTCTCTCTGTTGAGGACACATGTGAGATCACATCTGAGACGACCTGCAGGTGTGTGTGTGTGTGGAGCGTCTCTGAGTTATGACTGCAGCACATGGCCTGTGCATGACATCACCGCTTCATCAGCGTCCATAAACAGAACACACATGTTGCCTATGGTGTGTGTGTGTGTGTGTGATCAGCTGACGTCATTGTTTCCTGGTGACCTCTGTGGTCCGGATCGGGTCGATGACGTCACCTGCCGCACACATGCGATGCTCTGAAAGGTGAAGTGTGTCATATTTTGGATGCTAAAGCACTCTCATATTCCACTTTAGTGTTCAGAGTCAAGCATAAGTCGATCATTGCTAGATTGATGACCACATGTCCAGTAATTATAGTTAATTTTATGAGGTGATTTAACAGGTTATTGTTGTTTCATGTGTCTTACAGCTTATTTACAGAACTGATTGGATTGTTTTATTTAATAACTACAGCTATAAAAACATGCTGAATAATTACATTACTAATAGTATTATTAAATGTACAATTTTATAGTGTTATATTTCTAATAGATTTTATGAAACAGTTAATGATTTAAAAACATATATTATTATTATTATTATTATAGTTTAATGTAATTATTATTATTATTATTATTATTTAACAGTGTTAAACTATTTAATTATTTTTTATATGATATTATATACATGAGTATATGATAAACATGAAATGATTATTTCTTTATTTTATAATAGTTTTATAATGTAAAATGAATTATATATTATTTATTTAAATTAGTTGTTTACTTGTGAAAATGTTTATTTAAATATTTGATAATAAACTGTTATTAATAATGTTTTGTATTAGTATTAGAAGGTTATAGTATATTATTTATTTATATTACTTACTATAATATAAACTTAACTTAGTTTCAGTAAATTATTATTAAAATTATTTTCATAATGTAAGTTATTTTTGTAATTACATTTTATTAATACATTATTATTTTATACTCTTTTATTTTAATGTAAACTTAAATTATGTCTATAACTTTATAATCGTCATCATCATCACTATCACTCTCATTTTACTGTATTTTTGTTGTCATGTGTCATTCTTAAATAAGTCCATCATTTTTTCCTCAAAGAGCTGCTGAAGCAGAAGAGCGTGTTGTATTGTTCTCAGAAGTGACTGGGGTCAGAGGTCAGTAAGTGTGTTCTCATGTGTGTCTGTGAGAAACTGCTGAAGACGGCTGTTTTCTTCGTCAGACACGAATCTTACCTCAAATGCTAGCCACTTGAAGAATGATAACGACAGAAACATTCGTCTGTGCTGTACGCATGTCTGCTGCTGCTTTCGATATCCCAGCATGCACCTGTGCATGCCGTTCCTGTGAGGACACGTCTGTCCGGGATCTGGATATGAACGCAGAAATCTTTCACAGATGCTGAAGATACTGTTGCATAAGAAACTTCCTGTAGCCGTCTGTAAACTCCTCAGAGATGATCTACTTTAACATGCATCACTATTTCAGTGTCACATGATCCTTCAGAAATCTGTCTAATATGTATAAAAATAAGAATATATCATTATTATTGCTGTACTATAAATTATTTTAATCGTAAATCTTTAATATATGATTATTATTAGTAGTCATTATTATTAGATATAA
>JAUMHR010000084.1:17456166-17469787 GCA_032361145.1 Enteromius fasciolatus
ACACACACACACACACATACTCACATCAGCCCGCATCCTTGTTTTTCAGCGTGTGTGTTTCTGCTGCAGGCTGCGACACGCTGCGGCACGGGTGCTCAGACAAGACAGGCATGCGCTGTGTTCAGGGGGCTTTCAGTTGTTTTTCTGATGAATTTCCCTGATTTCATAACTGAACATTTTAATCTGTCTTCTTAATCTGCCACAGCAAAATGTTCTTTATTAAGATGCACAGAATGCAAGGTGCATGATGGGACAGGCTCCAGCCTTGATTAAAATGATGCGCTTTAACTGCAGCACACATAAAAAACACAGAAAAGAGATGATGCTACATCCTTGAGGTCAAAGTTTTATATATATGCGTGTGTGTGTGCGTTTTTAATCATTTTCAATATTGTGCTAATATTATTTATAGTGCATATTGTAATTATAAACCGTATCTTGTAAATGTAAATTATATTTAAAATATATTTACTTATTATTTGTATTAGAATGTGAAATATTAACATAAATGATTTGTATATGGATTATAAATTATTTGAAAAATTATGTTTCATCTTAAAGTAGGCTACTTAAGTGCCTTTTTTAATATATATTACACACATTCAGTTATGTTATTGGCTTGACTGCAAACATACAATATTGCCAAAACTTAGTATATATGTAGAGAAAACATATATGTATGTATGAATAAATGAAATGAGTCTTAAGATTATGAAAACAACTAATTCAAGATGAGAAATAAACTTTAGTTTTTTGTGTATTTATTTTAATAAATGCACATTTTACGGTCTATGAGTTTACTGTTCACAAACGATTTCTATTATAGGCTGCAGTCATAATGTAATATGGTATGCAGAGCTTTAAAAAAATCAGAAGAAATGTATGAATTATTTGATTTATGGAGGTAGCTGATTTATGATGTGGTTATGAATAGGGGATTAACAATCAAATAAATCCTCAGAAGTTGTTTGCTTCTCTTGGCTCTCTCTGTCGGATGTTTGTGGAAGCTGAAAGAAAAGCATGCGTCAGTGTTTTAATCGCAGGATCTCTGAAGGAAGAGATGAAGTGATTTGCAACTGTCTTTCATACAAAAATCCCGATTATTCCCAGAAGCCGGAGGCTGCCGGGACATGCAGGTGTGTTGATGGCATCTCTGCGTGCTTCGGTCCGTCTCAGACGTGCGCTGACAAGTTTGTAAACAAGAAGGCCGGAATATGAATGAGAGACACTTTCTTTCCCCTGCAGAGCACAGAGGCTGTCACTCCTCTGATGATGATCCCATTCAGACATAATCAGCCTATTAGTCCCCATCACTGCTGCGCTATAATCTGTTTAAACAGGCCTGATCATTACCTGTAATATAAACCCATCGCCAGCTCATCCAATATGCTCCACTCATAAATTAATGCTGTCGTTACGGCAACAGCATCAGGTTTAATAACTCGCAGATTAAAAGTCCAATTAAGTTTATAGACTATCATAAACTACAGCAATTCTACAAACATGAAATTCAAATCTATTTTAGGTAACTTATAGATATTTCATATAAATATTACAACATCATTCCTGCATGACAGCCAGACTATTATTGTTTTTATCTATTATTAATTATATAATATAGTGATATTATATATTTATATTAACTTACACAACAGAATCAGTTTGGGTAAATTAAGTCTAATATAGGCAAACATATGAAATCATACATTTAATATACATTTAATATAATTACTGTTTTTATACTATATTATATAATAAAAATATAGTCATACTCATCTTTTAATAAAAACATATTTTAAAGATATGATATATTCTTCATGTGTATTTATATAAAAATAAAAGTGTGTGTGTGTGTATATATATGTATGATGTAAAGAGAAAACAAATAAAAGTATAATGTATTATAAATAGTATTAATGCACTATCAATAAAGCAAATTTTATATTTGATAAAAAATATTAACTAGATCAAATATAATTTTTTTATAATTAAATATATAGCTACATATATACTATCAAAATTATACAATTGTTTACATCTTACTAATTTATTTAATATTTTTTAAAGTATTATGTAAGTAGTTTGTACAATCAGTACATGCAAGTGTTTTGGTGCAGAATAGTGCGCACTGCATACTTGCGAGCCTAGTTCTTTGAGTGAGCACTTACATTGAGTAGCCGCAGAGCTGCTGGTTGCATGTGGAGTTTGTTTGAGCTCCGCCTCTAAACCTTTAACCCCCACAGAAACTATCTGAACTATTTCAACACACACACACACAGAGAGAGAGAGAGAGAATGTGTGTGCGTGTGTGTGTGATTTAATTTCAGTGGATCATGGAGCAGCGCACTGACCGCGGTGTGTCGGAGTCTCCTGGCCGCGCAGATGCGCTTCTAACACGGCTACTTTTGCTCCGGAGCGCCGCTGAACGGAACTAAAGCTGGAGGATCGGATCGGTACCGATGGCTGATCCTCTGCGGAGGACAATTCTAGCCAAACTAAGGGGCAAGAAACCCAAAGGGAAAGACGCGAGCACCGCGAACCGGCCGAGAGAAGGTAAAGAAAAAGTTTCTCAGACGCAAACAGAGAGCAATCTCATATCAAACGCGATGAGGGCTGAGCAGGGCTGTGCGAACGCGGATCCGGTTCCCCGGTGCTCCGGCGGGGGTCCCGCTGATCACAGCGAACGCACCGAGCTGAAGCGCTTCCACACGCCGCGGGTCCGCGGAGACTCGATCGGCTTCGGCGGCTGCGATTTAAGACCCAAACGAGAGGCTTTGAAGCTAACAGATGGTCAAGATCTAAAGAATAAAGAGCCAAATGTTACATTACTCGAGCAAAAGGCCGGGAAAAACATTACGGGCGACTTTAGAAGCCCACAAACTCACGTGTTTGATTATATAGACGCGGAAAGCGATCTAATTCAGGTTATAGAGAGCTCGCTGGAGTATCACGGAGATTTTAGGATGCCCGCGTTACAAAGTCCGACTTTTTTCCCCACTGATCTGGAAATAACATTGGCCCCCGGGCTGAGAGACGGGGCCCCTCGACACCACTCAGTTGACAGTGAGGACGACGATTATTATGATAACCAGATTCTGCCCTTTTATGAGTCGTACACTCAGTTGAGCGACCGAAATAAAAATAACGGTGAGCCAATATCGGCGTCGGGGTCTAACAAAACTGCACAAGAAACAGACAGACTGAAGTCGCAACTAAAAGAGGCGTATTTTTTGCTAATAAACACAATGCATAACATCAGTTTCGACGGTCAGGTTGAAGATAACGGATTTGTGGATCAGGCCAGTAGCGCAAGTCAATCCAATGATAGCGTTAGCACAGGAAGCGACGCGTCGGAAGAACGTCGTAACGATTCTGATTCGCCACTGTTTGCGTTTATTGGACGATGCGCGGTGGGTTTGACAGGATCATCGCAAAGCAGAAGCTTGCAGAATATTCGCAACGCAAATCCCAAACCGACGCTCCAGCGGTCGGTGAGTGATAGCAAGGTAAAGTACTCACCGAATCGCGAGGAAGAGCCGCAACCCGCAGTGGCATCGGGATGCGTGGCGCAGACGGCGAACCCTTTGGAAACTCTACCAATGCCTGTTTCGACGCAACAATCCTGCAACGATGCAGCGGTGCCCAAACATCCCGGGGTCACCGTCAACAAGATGCAGGAGTGGATGCAGAAAGGTCGCGTGCTTTCGTCCGAAATGAAGCAGAGGATAGCTGGTTCTTCGCTGAGAGCCAATCACGTGAGGCCAAAAACTGCGCGACAGCAGACAGGTATGGACGCCCGCTGTCGTGGAGGACCATCTCATTCATCTCACAATCTCCTGTGGAAAACGCTGGGAGAGCTTCTGGGTGTCTTTTAACCGGTGCCGGGTTTTTTCCTCCTCTTCTTTCAAGCCCCGTTCACACCAAGAACAATAACTACGCTAGTATCTGGAATTATAATTGATTTTCGAATCTACAACCAAAACATGTTGTTTTCTTAGGACAACTTTGATTAACCTTTCAAATGATCCACTTCAAATGTTGACTACTGTTAACTATAAAGATATTAACAAACGTGTTCGTCTGCCGCTTCAAATTCGTTATATAGCAAGATGGATTCTGATTGGCTGTCATTGTTCGTATCGTTCATCAGCTGGTGCCAGGCACTGTTATATCCTTTAATATTGAGACAAACGTTCATATCGTTATCTTTATAGTTATTGTCCTTGTTGTGATTGGGCCTTAATGTGGTTTCACGTAACAGGTTTGGCAGAAGCGTGCCGGATGCTCGATTGGTTCCTCTCCACTAACACACTCACTCTCTGAATAATTCATTTCATGCTTGTCGTCTTGGTGATGGTGGTGGTTTTGTGCTGATGTTAATTGCGAATGTTTATTGTGTTGAGATGCTGGTAGCCTGATAAGACGTGAGCCAGCAGATGGTGTGTTATAAAGGTCACTCGTCCACTGGCAAGTGTGTATCCAAGAAAACCAGTGGTTGACAGCTTTCTTGTATCATGAAACCAACAGGAATCACTCGGATTACTACTGATTCAGGTGTAAACCGCTAATCTGAATGCGTACGCCTTCATTTTGGGACATTTTATGCAAGTGTGTTGTATTTGGTTTGTGTGTGGAGCAGTAACTTTAAGTCTTTAAACTCTTTTAGGTGTCTAGCATGTGAACAAATGTTTTTATAGGCATGCTTTATAATAACATCAGAGATCAAAAGATCTTTTCAGATTTAGGGATAAACCGAAAATGTGTTTGTGTTTCAAACCGAGCGCTCTTTGCTGCCATGCGAGCAGATTTGGAGGAAGTGGAAGTTCATGGAGATTACATTCGTGTCTTTGGTAGATGCTTTTATCCAAAGTGACTTTGTGCACCCGAGATGCAGATGAGTTTGTTTCATTATCAGATTTGGAGAAAGGCAGCATTGCATCACTTGCTCATCAATGGAAGTGAATGGGTGCCGTCAGAATGAGAGTCGCATAACAATAATCCACAGCACTCCAGTCCATCAGCGTCAGTTAAACGCTGAAACAAGTGCATCATTAAGATGAATCCATTAGAACTCTTGGAGGAAGCTATACATTTATGGACTCGTATTTTAGTTAAAAACATCTTGCTGGATTAGTTTCAGACTCCAGATGTTAACTGATGGGCTGGAGTGCTGTGGGTTATTGTCATGTTCGTAGCAGCTGTTTGGACTCTCATTCTGACGGCACCCATTCACTGCAGAGGATCCATTGGTATGCAAGTGGTTGTTTTTTTTTAATTCACTGTGCATTTCCTAAGAATAGAACCCTAAATAGATTTTTGGCATTGCCAGTGCATTTTCATGGACTGTAGCCAGGAAGCGTGTTTGTTTTCGAGAAGACACCTGTTGACACACACACAAAACTGGCTACACATGTGCGTGTGTCTCCCTGACAACATTACGCTTAACAATTTTGCATCAAAAAATGTATGTGCTGGCGAGCCGGTGGTGTTTGTTCTCGAGTGAATTCCCGTCCCATGGAAACGCGGAGCCCCAGGGAGGGAATATTTGGAATGCCAAGGCCGTCGTTTCCCTTGTTTGCTCTCTGTTCCTGAGGGCTTGAATGCAGGCGGGGATTAGAAAAGAGACATTACACGTTCGTTAAGGTAGGATTAGTCCATCCTGTTATCCACAGCTTATTTTAATCTTAGGTGTCTGAGGTTTGACTTATTTTAGTAGCATCTGTTTAGATAGCCTGCTTTATTTTAGGAAAATGCTGGTTAATCTCACACCTTTAAGAACATGCTCATGGCATCTTTCACCAGAAAAACAAAACAAAAACAAATTTACAGAAAAAAATTAGACCTGTTTTTGTAACATTATTTTATAATGTTGTGTAATGTGACATGATAATCACTGAAAATATTTTATATAATAGTTTGAAGAAAAATATTATAAATGATACTTTATTTTAAATAATATATATTAATATTTACAAGTATACATTTTATATAAATATTTAATTGGTAAAATTGTACAAAAAGTGCTTATGAAGTCTACAATAACACATTTAATTTATGCTAGAATTGATGCTGGTATTATTCCCATTTATGGTTCTCTTCACTGTTACTGTATTTTAAGCAAACAAAAGAATATTACTAAATTTCACCTTTTTAAAAAAAAAAAAAAAACACCTTTTTATCACATCTGTATCTTAATTATTATTTGCATTGTGTTGTTAATATTTCACAATTTTGCATTAATTTGCCCCCTCCTACATTTTAATTACCTAATATTGTTATTAGGTTTGAAGAACATAAATTATTTATATATATATATATATTACATTTAAAAATTATATTTTCTATAAATTATTTCTTTAAATAATAAAATTGTACAAAAAATCGTCTATATATATATATTTATGAGATTAATACTGTGAGTATGCAATGTAGTATTTCTTTTACTTCCTTTCATCGATGTTTTAATTATCCAGATTTTCTATTGTTACTGTATTTTAAAATAATGAGAATGAGATTTTTGCAGTAAAAAAATGCGTGTTAAAAACGTCCCTTTGCAAAATGACAAGAAAACAAAACTTAGGTTTAATTTTTTAATGCAAAATACCATTTTCTCTGGTGAAAGATGAGTTTCTAAGCCTCACACAAGCACTTACAAGAGCACTGCAGGTTCAGGGGTGTACTGGCAAACCAGTGCAGTAACATTGTGTCCAGTGCTGCTCTAATGCAGCGATCTGATTGGCCAGCGGAGGCGATGACATCATAATGAGATTGAATGTCAGAATGTGGCGCAGTGTTCGTGGAATGTCTGCAGTCTGAGACTCTGCTGTTCCTGATCATGGGAATACTCTCGGATGAAACGGCCAGAAAGCCCACAGACACTCACACTCTGATTTTTGTAAAGAAACACATTTTTTAACTTTTGAAGGAGAACATGTGTGAAAAGCGTGACTTTGTTTTTGTCAATCTTCGTGAAACTGAAGTTTTCATGGCAAAACTTTTGGTGGAAAAAGGCAGTTTAAAATACAAAACTAGTGTTGAAAAATGACATTATTTTAAACTATATTGTCATTTTTGTCTTTATGAAGCATTAGTGGATATAAAAGATCCTTCAGTATATTTTCATAAAATATCATAAAAAAAAGGCTTTGCTTTTTTGAGTCCGTCTCCATGAAACTAAAGCATCAAGCCTGATTGTAATATTAGAAACCCTGCAGTTTTAGAAACGTCTGATAGTAATGTTTTAGTAGAATAATAAACAAGAGTAGTTTTTTTGTACAAGCAAAGCAGCTGAAATGACGCACGGTTCTGCTCGGCAAGGCTGCAGTCATTTGATAAAAAAAGGATAAAATATTATAATTTAAATGAATGGTTTTCTATTTTAACGTACTCCAAAATAGAATTTCTTTCTGTGATCAAAGCTTCATTTTCAGCATCATTACTCCATTCTTCAGTCCCTTCAGAAATCTGTTTAATTATCGCTGATATAGAAATTATTTAAACATTTAAATAAAATGTTTTTTCTCTGGATTTATGGTTGTTTTAGCATTCAAAAGAGAAAATGTGCTTCTTATTAGATTTTGATTTCCTTGACAGCAATTCTTGGGTAGTGTTTGCATCAGTTGTTTAGTCTAGTATATTTAGACGTGTCTAAAGTTCACACTTGTGTGTGTGATATTCATCACATTATGAAGAGCAAATGTCCCCACAGTGATGGTAATTCCAGTAGATTTTGTTGTTGTTGGGACGTGTTTTTGGTCGAGGGAGTGTGTTTGTGTGATGAAGACTGCAGGGTCTGGGTTACTGTGAGGTTACACAGTTCAAAGCTCAGCTCTGACGCCCGTACAGGGTCTTTCATGATGGAGAACGAGCTGTTACACGCCCAGGATTCCTCTGAACACACTCTGTCTCTTCGGCTTGAGTGAACTTCATCAGTTGTTAAAGCATCTCTATTCTGCAGCGTGTTATTGAGATACAATTAGTCTTTCAAAATGTAATTTTAATTTTAACATTTTGCCCGTTTTCTTGCTTTTTATAGTCATTTTTATTCTTTTTTTTAAATAAGTTTTATTAAAGTAGTTAGATTTTATTTCTGTTTTAGTTGTATAGAAGTAAAAATGTGCATTTATTATTCTTACTATTTTTGTTCATCTATATATTTATTTATCTCTATATATAGTATTTCATTAATGAATTAACTGATTTTCTTTTCTTTAAATTAATTTATTAAGTCATTAATTTAGCATTTTTCCATCCATCGCCATGATATATTTATTTATTTAGCTATTTTTCCATCGCAGTCAGTCTCTCATTTATACATTCGTTAATGTATTTTGTAATTACGTATTTCATATTTAACGCTTTCTTTAGCCTGTTTGAGTCGATCTGCATTTCTGATTTATTCAGTAATGAATGAACTTTATTTATTTGTTTATTACTGATTCTTTTCTCTGTATGAGTCAGACATTGCGATCGTGGCTTCAGTACAACAAATGATCAACACATCGTCAAACACTGGAAACATACATTACTTTACCGTCCCACACTTCAGCTGAAATCATAACGGTTGAGTTTCTGATTAAAGTCACAGGTTAATTAACACATAGCAGGTTATTTATTGCTGTGGTTGTGGATGTTGTGCAGAAAAATCAGATTGATTTCCAGCTGATCTGAGCGCTGACCGAATCTGATCACGCGAGGCTGTTTTCAGTGATTGGGGCGAATCTCACCCGTATCTCCAACACCTTGTTTTCGCTTTTCCACCCCGTTCTTAGAGGAAAATCATCAGAGCGGGAAAGAGCCGCTAAAGAGCTTAGCTCTTCGGTTCAAATCCAGCTTGCATAAGCGCAGTGTCACATGACTGTGTTGTTGGTGAATGCTGGAGCTGTAATAACACATCTGAGCGCCTCTAATCATATACTGAGCGTTTAGCAGTGAAACGCTCCAGGTGTGTTTGGATTGACCTGCCCTCATTCACCCCAGACCCACTCTGACCCACAGACCAGAGGATCATGGGTATCACAACAGTCTTTACTGACACGCCACACTTCAGACACGCATACAAGAACATGCAGAAAGACTGGACTCTGTACTTTTTATAGATGGTTATTTTTTTATTAATAGTTTCTTATATTTGTTTATTCACTGATATTATATATATCTTTTGAAATAGCTTTTATATTATTATTTAACTTATTTTTAGTAATATTGTTATGTGTTTGTGTCATTTATTACACACACAACATATTTCTACAGGGTTTTTTTTCAGTTAGTAATTTTAGTATTTCAGATTACACTTATTTCTTATTTTTAATTAAGTAATGATAAACGATGTTTAACGCAGTGTTATGCATTATACAATGCTGAAGTTCACAACGTAGAGCTGTGCCCGATTCGCTTATAAAAAAGCACTTTCCACGATAGTCCTTGCTAGCTACAGTAGTTGACGTATTCTCTCAGAAAACACCTCTAGTAAGTATAGTTCGGTACGAGCTCTGTGGAGCGCTGTAGCAGTAGACCAATCATAAAGGACTGCTCCATCTGACCAATCACAGCAGTGAGGGCTCACGGAGAGGCGGGGTTTAGACAGACTGAGTCTTCGAACTGCTTCACACGAGTCGTTTACGAATCATAATAGGGGCGCTTTAAGTAAATTTATCATGTGCATGTATTAGTTGTTCTATATTTCGCAATAGTTTTCATTTTATATTTCAGTTTTAGTTTAATTTCAATTAGTGCATATTCCAGTTAGTTGTCAAGATAACATTTCTTATTTTTAAATGTCAGTTGTTTGTCTAATCTATTTAATTATATTTTGGCTTAATTCCAACGAAAGTGTTTTAACAGCTCCGTTTTCTTAAACTTTAACAGCTCTAGAGATGTGAAGGGTTTCATGATGAAAGACGCTGTCAGTCTGGTTTTGAGAAAACAGTAAATGGCTGGTTTTGTTTGATCTAACCGGAAGTGTTTGCATGTTGTATGCTAGCAGCCGTCTTTGGAGGAGCTGAAGGAGTGTTGTTTGTGTTTGCAGCAGCGATGCGTCAGGCCTCATTAAACCACATCACGGTGTCTAAGAAGCGTCAGTGGCTTCAGCAGAGCTCGGTCACAGCGCCTCCTGCAGCCGAGGAGGAGCACCCGCACACACACTCGCTGCCCAACACACTCCTGACCGACAGAGGTGTGTCTCACAGAACATTTTAATAGTGTAACTACAAAATTTAATCATTTTTTTAAAATATTTATTTTATTATTTATTTTGGGGAGGGGGGGGGTACATTTCTAATTCATTTATTTAATTTATTTTTTAATATTTAATTTGTTTTTATTTCAGTTTTAGGTTTATTTCAGTTTACAGTTTTAGTACTTCAACCTTTTATTTTTATTTAATTTTTTTATTATTTCTTATGTATTATGATTTCAGTTTCATCTAATACTCATATTTAATCGAATATTGAATGTAGACTATTAAACTCTAGTATTTCCAGCCGCACTGATCTCTGGTGTTGTTAATGGTGAGGTCCAGAGGTTTTGATGGTGTTTGTTGATGTCTGCAGAAGCTGCTAAAGTCAAACACCCTCAGCTCCGGAGCGACCCGGTAGAGGAGAACGACGCCGACGACGAGGGAGAGATCTGGTATAACCCCATCCCGGAGGATGAGGAGACGGATCCGGTCATCAGGGTGCAGACGAGACGGGCCGAGGCAGAGGAGAGACAGACGCTGGACGAGAGCAAAGCTTCAGGTGCAGAGATCAGAGCAGAACTGACCTGTCTGACCTGTCTACTCTTGAGATTAAACACGTGTAGATGAAGACTCAGTCATCCGCATGAGAAACTGAAAATGTGATTTAAAAAAAAAGAAAAAAAGTGCTTCACTAAAAAAAAAAAAAAGTAGGATTTAATCATTCAATCAACATATGGCATTCAAAAATTAAAAAAAGGAAGGAAATGTCAAAATAATGCATTGCATTAAACGTGAAATGTACAGTAGATTGTTTGAAATACTATTGTCTTGGAAACAATTCTGAGATATTTTTACATGCTGCACAGTAAGACCCAGAAATTTGTGATTATAAAAAAGGCAACAATCATAATAATAATAACAACAACAAAACAATAAAATATAAAAATTTTTTTTTTTACTTTTGTGATATTAGACTGTAAAATAATAAAAAAAAGTATTATATTACTAAACTTAGAAATATTACTAAAGTCACATTTGACTGTAAATAGTTTAAAGAAAACAATATAATAATTGGTATTATTATTATTATTTTATTTTAAACAAGCGTGCATTCACAAAAAAATATAAAACAAACAGGACGTTGAGAAAAATAAACAAACAAAAAAATAATAATAATAGTCATTGTTTTATTTTTTATTTAACTTGACAAAACAACAGTAACATTGTAACACTAATATTTAGGCCTAATATTTATAGTTTCCTAATTTTCATTTCTGTTTTGATGGAAACCAAGCGCTTCTCATCATAGTTGTGAAGATGTTTGGTGTATATTCAGCATCTCAGTGCTTGTATAAATCTCTCATATATTTCTATAAAAATCCGGCTAAGCCATGTTGAGAGTGTAGTTTTCTGTAAGTTTAGCTCAGGTTTCTCTGGACTGGCGCAGCTCTATATTTAGCGAGGTATGAATGTGTGAGATAATTCAGTAATACAGTCAGGTCTATTAAAGACTGCTGTCAGTGAACTAGTGAAGCTGTCAGAGTCACGCTTCCCTGGACGCTAGTCTTTGAGTTCATGTCTGCTAGCGTCTCCTCCGTTTGCTTGACTAGTGCTAGTTTGATGTGGTGACATTAGTTTAGCTGATGAAGTTAAACCTGGTTAGATCTGTGGGCGAATTAGTTATAAAATACTTCAAATGCAATCTAAATTGATTTCGGATGAAGCACTAAAATAACAATTTTATATTTTATATATTAGTCATTGTTGTGGCTTTTCAGTTTTCAGTGCGTTGGTTGAGCTTGTGTGAGTGTGTGTGTGTGTGTGTGTTTTAGGCTCTGTTCTGAATGCTGTGTTGTGTTCCATTCCGGAACTTTCCTGGTGTGTTGTTGACTTTAGCTCGCGGCTGCATGAGCGCCCCAACACCCCTTGAAACATGAGCGCCTTTTACATTACTGATGACACAGAGACAGTAACATTACCCACAATCCCATGGGTGGCAGGTAACCAGATCTGAGTGTGGCGTTGCGAAAGGCAGCCGTCCACCCTGACCTTGTGCGTGTGTGTTTTGAGTGTGTGTGCCTGTATGTGTGTATTTGCTAATGTGTGTGTGTGTGTATGTGTGTGTGTCTGTGCAATTCAGAGTTGTGAAATGTTCAAAACTGAATTTGCAGTGGCTTTGAAAGTTCAAAGTAATTCCTGAATTTAAATTTAAATTGTAACATGACACAGAAACGTCATTCTTAGATTTAAATAAGTAACGTTTAAATGGAATGAAAGTCAAATATATTCATGGAACTGCTGTAAGTTTAACTTTATTTTTTGAATATATGATAAATATTTACATTGTAATCAGTATTCAGATTTGATGTCAGTATATGTGATGGTTTATTTGATTCATTTGCGTGTGCGCTTTTATAATTTAATATAGGTCTTGACATTCAAAATGAAGTTGTCAGATATACATTTTTACATACCTATAGATATTTGTATTTAAAGTTATAATAATATAGAATTTAATAATACTATTATTTAATATATAATCTCTTACATACACAAGACACACTTTTTAAACAATGGATAGTGTTGGAAGGTTGCATATATTCGAACAATTCATAAAATTCTCTAAAAACAACGTTCTGTAAAACACTATTGCATTTATCTCAGAGAAATATAATCTAAATATAGTTTACATTTTCAGTTATGGAATAAAGCTTTACAATTGAATGATTCACGGACATTTTAGAGCTTGTGTTGGATGAATGTGTGATTCTGTTTGAATTTCATTCAATTGTAATTCAGTAGATTCCTCTTCCTGTCATTTCTATTCAAATTCCAATTCCGCATCCCATGGGGTGTGAGCAGTGCTGTTCAAATTCACAGTCATGAATTCAACGACAGCGTTAAAATTTTAAGGTCTGATTTTTGCCCAGCCCTTTGTGTGTGTGTGTGTAACGGAGCTGTGCTTCTAAATGAAGCTCTTGAATCATTTAGAGAGCAGATCTGTGATCCGTTCAACACACAGTCCATGACATCAGACTTCACGATCTCAGATAAATGCTCCAGTTTTCTCTCTGTCACAAATGGCACAGGGTGTGTGTGTGTGTGTGTGTGTGTGTGTGTGACAGATTTAAGCCTGTAAAATGTCTTTTGACACTCTATAATTAGTGTGACTAGTGACCAGATCGACCCACTCACCACCTGTCACATTCAAAAATGTCAAATAAATGCACACACACTCAGTGAGTGTTATCAACAACATACATTTTTGCAAGTTATAGTATATAAAAATTAAATTTTTAAATGATATAAAGCATTTAAATAAGTCTAGTGTTTTGATTAGAGATGCCGTATTCTGAGTGGACAAGAGCAGGGGTGTGTGTCTTTTGGAATGCAACCTGCCTCCTAATCTGGGCCCCTGAGACTCTGTGTGTGTGTGTGTGTGTG
>JAUMHR010000084.1:17539705-17557417 GCA_032361145.1 Enteromius fasciolatus
AAATAAATTTAGAGGGGTAAAATAATTGTATTATTATTATTTTAACTATTAGACGAGACAGGAAGTAATTTAGAGAGAAATTTCAGTTCAGAAGAGCTCTTAGAGGCTCTGAACATGAATAATGGCAAGGCTCCGGAGCCGAATGGCCCCAGGTAAACCAAAAAAAAATAGAAAAATCGACATCTTTAATGTCCCGTGACACTAAGATTCTCTGTAAGGCCCTAGTCTAAAGAATTGACACGCATGTACCAAACCTATATTACACATGATATAATTTCTGCTAATAATCCCACATAAATGCCTTTGGTGTATTAAAAAGGAGTTAAATCAGACAGCTACATCGCCCACCAGAGGAGTGTGTGAGCTGATGTTAAAAGTTGTCCTTGTTCAGTCTTTTAATAAATATCATTTTTGTTTCCACGAGTTCTTAGATTTCATCCCAGTAACATGAAGCAGCCGCTCGGACGCAACAATATTCAAATATGCCTAAATTAATTTGATCTAAATTTAATCTAGATTTTTTTGGGGGGGTGGCACTAAAAAGCTGTAGTAATAATTTTCCACAACCCTCCAATAAAATCTCTTGCTCAGATTGAGGAAAAAAATTGAGCTTGCTCTTTTGCCATTTCGTCACCCAATCAAAGGGGTTGTGATCAGTGTTTCTATATCGATCCATGCCGGCTTTAAAACAACGTACGAACCTGCTATAATCCTAGACAACTCAATCCAGCTGTACTAATCATCAACAACTGGTGCGTTCAGAGAAGCGGGTTAGTGAGCTCATAGTTAGCGCGATGATTTGATCTCGGATGTAGTAAGCGAGGTACCGCCCCCAGCTGTTATAATTACTTTGCTATTTGTTATTCAGATATTCAATGTTATACTGCATACTGCATTTTAACGCGTAGACTATCAGAGAACATGTTCAGGCTTGTTTGATGGACGAGTTTGGGGCACGTGAGCTAGATAGGATTTCTATTTGTATTTATACGGTTTATTTAATTTAAGTGTGCTAATATATAATTTACAGTGATGCTACTGATAAATGCTAAAGAAGTGAATGTACATTTATTTAATTCCATCTGTATACTGTTTATGTCTACAGAACCACACACAAAGCTTCTCACAATAAAGCACCCTAAAATACATTCCTGATGTGAGACCTAATGTTCTGACCGGACACGCTGTCGCCGTTCAACAAATCCGAACCCGAGTTAAGACTAGTCGACAGTCTTTTCAATATGGAAAACAAAATCCCAAGAACAGTGCAATCTTGTCGTTGGACGCGGAAAAAGCCTTTGACAGGACTGAATAGAGATCTCTCTTTGAGGTGCTTAAGAGCTTTGGTTTGGGTGATGGGTATATTAAATGGATCAAATTACTTTACAAGCAGTAATAACAAATAGTAATTCAGAACCCTCTATTCCAGCACTCAACACTTTATTGACAGTATTTGGAGAAGTCTCAGAGTACGAAGTTAAAAATAAAAGTGCCATGCTATTATTAAACACAGATGAAAGAAGAAATTCTACAAACTAAAGACAATATTTCAGTTCTCAGGAAGGGTTTACATATTTAGGAATTAAGATAGTCCCAAAAAAATTCATAATTATTCAATTAATTATGACCCATTCATAAAAAAAGTCATGGATTCACTCGAGAGTGCATTGCCAATCTCTATGATTGGATGTGTAAATATTATAAAGATATTCTTCTAGCTTCATTTATTGCAACACTTAAGAAAATGTCTGTATGGTTTATATGGAATAATAAGCGTTCTCGATTGCGGCTGTCATTACTTTATTTACCATACAAACAGGAAGGGCTCGGTACCAAATATAAAACTTTACTATTGGGCAAGCCAAATTATGTTCTGCTATGAATTACTTCATAGAAATGGATAGATATAGAAGAAAATGGAATCACAATTCCATTACATATGTATCTTTACTCTATGGTATGAAGCTCATGATTATTTAGGTGAAACAATTAAACTGTTGGCTCTGTCAACAATTTGGGGTAATACAATGTTCATGCCAGGGAGAAATGATGGGAGATTTAAAAATTGGATGTACAAGGTGGCAAAACAAGTGAAAGATTTCTATAAGGGTGGCATAATGATGTCATTCCAACAATTGATGAAAGAATACAATATTCTAAGAAGAAGCTAGAGAAGCTTTATACTCTTTGAAATGAAAACGTATTTAGAGCCAAACTATTTTACTTTAGATTGCTTCAGGCCCAGCTAAAGTCAATTGCCAAAGCATTTGAGAAAAACTGATGATTGTATGTATTGTGATCGTAAACGTTCTGTCAATGTATTCTAGCTTCATTTAGTATATTGCATGTAACACCGTTAAGTTGCTGGTCTATTAGTCTCATGCAGGTTAATACTCACACTTGTATTACTCCACTGCTCATGTTCCTTAGGTCACAGAAATCAAGGCTGGTGAACTCATTGATTTGCAACGCCTGGAAAAACATTCATCATTATCAGCCACATATAAACACTGCTATCTGTTCTGCATTTAACAAAACAGACAGCGTCTTTATTATGCTTTACTAATACCATAAACACTATATACTGTACAGTGTGTAAGGAAAGTATTCAGACCCCCTCACATTTTTCACTCTGTGTTATATTGCAGCCAATTGCTTAAACATCTAAGTGTCTTTTTTTTCTCATTCTAAATTGATTTTCTCAACTTAAATGATTTTAGCAAATGGCTGCAATATAACACAGAGTGAAAAATGTAAGGGGGTCTAAATACTTTCCTTACACACTGTCCATAAGTTATACTGCGAGTACATAAATCATATATAAAATGAATCTTAAAGAGTGGACAGGAGAAGAACGTGATGCAGATGAAGACTCACAGCGAGACCGTAACGAGGAATACTGAGATACTTTAACCAGTTTAACCAGCCAGCAACACTAGGAAGATTCACCAGCAGCCCTGAGAAGATCTGCAAACACAGAAATATTCAACAGATATTACAGAAAACAATAGACTGCTATGTTTTTATAAATTGGATCAGCTCAAACATTGAATGAGACATGCTTTAACAGCTACGTGACATGCAAGGGGTGCTCTCTCTTTTATTGCTCTCCCAACTGTTTCGATGCATTAGCAATCTTTCCTTGTGCAGCCACTTTAACATGCCTCAGTGACAATTTATCAGTGAACATCTATCATAATGTCAAAAAGACTGAAGAGCCCAGGGAAGAACAAAAGAAGAGAAGACGGAGGTAAAACTATGCATTGAATGATGATGATAATATTAAACTATATGAAGTAAAAATTTGTGAACAAATAGAAAGGGCTTCTCTAAAAGTGTAAAAGCTGAGAATTTCTCATCATATTTTTTTTGTGTCACATGATAAAACATTTTCATAAAATGTTTACGGGTTGTGCAGCATTTGGGGATTTGTGTTTTTTCTGATTTAAATTGGCTAACTTAGTAATGTTTTTTTATTTATATATAATTGGGTTTATTAAGATTTTATGTCAAATTGACTACAAAGATACAGGTTTCTCAGTGTAATAACTTTAGAAACGCTATAGTTTAGTAGAACAGTGCTGCCATCTACTGGAAATCGAACACTTTTCAGCAATGAGGTTACTGTCAATTACTAAAATAACAAAGCCAAGTTTTGTTTTATGAGCGAGTCAATAAAAATCAAGACTTAGCTATGCAGTTTCTTTGTGAATGTTTGAACACAATGATTATTGGTGGAATGGGCTGTGAGGCAAGGGGGAACCAGGTAAAATCTTTAAAATTGACCAGCCCTGTATGAGTTGCATATAATTGCCAGAAGCAATTAAAGGGCCAGGCAAAGGCCGGGAGGATCAAAACAAATGCAACCATAACATATTAAGGTGATTTCACTCAAACTTGCATGAATTCAAACTTTAGTGTTTTATCACTTTTGACCAGTAGGTCAGTAGGTCGCTGTGAACTAACTGATGTGGTGTGGTCAGTGTGAGGTGATAAAGTTTGTAGGTCAAAGATGCGCAGAGATACAGCCTCAGATGCATCATGACATCAAATTCGTGGACAAGGTAAACTAAACCCACAAGGTGGCACTGCGGCAAAACTTTTTAAGCTTTGAAATGATACCCCAATGCATTTGAAAAACACAACAATTTTCTATCATCTATCACTGTGTGAGAAAATCTGAAAAGCATACAGTCGCTGCTGAAAGTGTTCAAATATGCAAACGATGCTGGATTTTCTGAACAACAGTGCTCAGTTTAACTGTTCAAACAAGGGACTCATCAGCAACCATCACAAAACAGTTGTGGATCATCCAGGTAACCACACACAGACTTATGAATATGGTCATTTTAATAATTTCTGCAATTTGTTTTTTGTCTTGTGGACTAAACGTAAACATCTTTTACGTAAAATATCTCACTCAGGACAGTATTAAATAAAAAACGACATGCATTTTGTATGACCTACCTTATTTTGTTGAAATTACTCACAATTTAATAGATTCCACAAGGGGTTCACAAACTTTCAAGCAGCACTGTGCATTGCTTTACGGTTTACATTTAGATGTGTGTGTGTGTGTGTGTGTCTCTTTACCATCATAAAGACAAAGCTGATGGTCATAAAGATGTTAGCGATGGCCACCACTGTCTGGTCAGCAGAGATGGCTAGAGTCATGGATGTGGCTGTGTAGGACACCAGAATGATGGAGAACAGGAAGGTGAAGAAGGCCTCGGGCGTCGCCTTCAGTCCTGCACAGGAAACACAAATACATCAGAACAAGCGATTTCAGATGTGAATGACGTGATTAAGAAAGCCATGCATGTCTGACCGATCATGAAGTACGCCACACAGCTGAAGATGATTGCTGGGATGGTGCGCAGAGTCAGGATGTCAGACAGGATCTTAGACAGGAAGTAGACCGAGACTCTGTAGTATCCGCTGATGTACTCGTGCCTGAGAACACACCCACCACAACATCATCAATCCAACAAATATTCTAATTACAATCAATCCCCAAGATAAGCATTTGGTATTGCGCCTAAATCTTACAGAAAGCTCAATTTTTGCAGAGCTTTTTAACAGATTCATGGCTTTTATTTTCAGTGGTACTGCTCACATAAAAATTACTGCGGCCAAATAAAAACTCTACATTTCTGTGATATTTACCTCAAATTTGGAGCACATTTTGTTTAGATTTCTGGCTTTGAATAAAAGATTTTTAGGCTGAAACATGTTTTAGAAAAAGCACATTTTATATAGATTTTGTATTTTTTGTGATCATATTTTTGTGATGCATGATGCAATGCAATTTCAAACTGAATGAAAATTAATTTTAAATGGCAAAAATTGTGATGAAAATCTATTGACATTTTCATCAATGAATAAAAACAAGAAAATGTTAGGGAGGGACGATCAGGAAGAGATCATTTAAAAAAAAATCTGCTGCATACATAACCTGTATCATAGCCTACTGATATATCCAGCGGGACACAAGCTAACATACACTTGCTGCACGTCTCAGAAAATCTTCCAAAATGTCAATATGGATAAATTTGACGACAGAAGAGAGAATTCAATTCAGTCCGTTTTCTGAGCGCAACAAATGTTAATGATATGGACATTTCTTAATGTTTTTTTTCTCAAAAACATTTTAAACATTTTAAATTAACATTTTTTAATTCTCATTTGCCAACTCAAGTGTGTGTGTATATACGTTTGTGTGTATTTACTTACACAAACAGTTTCCTCTCAGCGATGAAGAGTTCAGCTGAGGAAACGGAGCTGAAGCACTGATTGGTGGTGATGAAGAAGAGCGCGCCCATCCTGAAACACACACACACACACACACACACACACAAACTACTGTTAGTGGGCAACCAAGTGGATTTTTTCAAAATAATTTCATGAACAATGTACATTAAGTTTTTTTTTGAAAATAGCTTATATTTGCAAAACACCAGGGCTGAAGAGATTCATCACATCTGAACACTGAAGCACTCTAACGTAAGCGGACATGATTCAGTACTGAATGAACTGGATGAATGTGTTTTCAGACCTGTTCTGAATGCCGCTTGAATTGTCCATCACTCCAAAAAATATGGCTCCAACAACCAGAGCCAGGAAGATCATAACCCCAATCTGAAGAAACAATCTCAGATTAATACTAACATCAAGATACAACATTGCAATACAAGCATAAAAAAGAGATCTTATATCATGTCATTTAAACCACTGGCAAGGAAACAAGTTTTATTTAGTTTAACTTGCTGTTCAAAAAAAATAAAAGGATTAAAGCAATATAATATAGACAACATAATAATGAAGTCAACACTATATCTCAATGATACTTAAATAACAATTTGTTGCGTGTTGTTAAATTACTGAAATATTTAAAAATCTTCAGCTTAAATATTTAAGGCGGATAGAAACCTCTGTGAATGCCTGATGTAGACAGTGGTGCTGACCTGAGCGAAGGAGGTCTGTGGGTTCAACATGAGGTTCCTGAATGTTCTCTTGAGGACCCAGTTGAACTGGTGGCAGAATGACGTGCTGTAGGTGATGGTTCTAGATTTGGGTCGTGAGCTATAGTCTTGTCCCTGAACAATTCGCTCCATCTCGCTTTTGGTCTGTTTGTAGCTGGCGCTGTTCTTGTATTCCTCCACCAAACGATCCTCGATGCCCTTCAGAGACGAACTCAGCTGCTCCTGGTCAAGTTCTGACATAAGCAAACACATTATGATCATTTTTTTACATATCAGGTCACAAGCATAATCCATGTTCGGTGAATATGGAACAAGAGGCTGTGAAGCAATTAAGTGACCAACCTAGCACAACCCAGATATCCAAAAGAGCCTGGGATGATGCTACAATCCTAGTAGAGTGTGCTTTAAAGGGTTATTCCACCCCAAAATGATGCTGGCTAAAATGGTTCGGTAATAAGTCATTATTGATGTTTTCTTTCCACACAAAAAGTATTCTCTGAGCTTCATAATACAACAGTTGAACCACTGATAGCAGGTGGAGCATTCAGACAACCTCTTTCATGATTTTCTTGACAATTGTAATTATTTGGCAATCAATGGGACTTTCAGAAACCTCCCGGTTTTCATCCAAAATATCTTCAATTGTGTTCTGCAGACAAACAAAGCTTTTACGGGTTTGGGGTAAGTGACAAATGGCAAAGGTCAAGAAAAGATCTTCATCTCATGAACTAGAGAGACAGTGTCTTTCAACCAAATTGGAAAACTTGTGCCACAGGCCAGAGAAGTTTACATAATTTACATAGTAGATGAAGCCACTCCTCCGAAACAACAAAGGGAGGAGGACAAAAGGCATGAAGCACAACCACCTGGGAACAGAATGGACAAGACCTTGGGGGTGCAACCAGGTCTGGGTTGCAGAAACATCTTCACAAGATCCCCTTCATGCTTGAGAGAGGCAAAAACCAAAGGGGGCATGGAATTAAGTCTTCCAACAAAGTGGCGAACCTTTGCCATCCGTCACTTTGACTTGAACTGTTATTTCCACTCCAGTCCAGTTAGTGGCGAGTGCGAGGCAGCAGAGCACAAAGGGATGTCATGAGTCTTTTTCTGTGCGTTTGATTACGCACAGGTGCTAATACTGTCCACAAGTAGTAAAGTGAAAGAGATGATCAGTTCACGTGTGCTGCCGCTTGAGTTGATTTGAGGTGTCTACAGTGATCTACCGCCACATTAAAGAGCGCCAAAACTGTATGTATTGCTTGGAATTCCTAATGAAATGGACAGAATTTGTATTATAACAGAAAGTAACAAAGCTTAGCCAATTGCATTTTATTGGATGAGGGGTGCTCTATACTGTATATAGTGTACATGCATCAAAAGAAAACCGCATCAAGTGACCTCCACTGACACTGCGCTGTTGAACAACGTTTGTTCATCTGTTCTCATCATAAATAAATAAATTGAGTCCTCTAGATTCACTATTAAAAATGAAAATGAAATTGGATTTAATAAAACAAGTTAATTTAGTCAAGTGATCATTCTTGACTAAAAGAAGCTTCCAAATAGCCTTCATACTTTGAGAAAACAATCATGGAGAAGGGAAATTGTTGTACCTTCATTGGCATATAACTTGTTGAGAGCGACTGCTGTGGATTCTCCATTGATGACATCCAGGAAGAAATCAGCAGGGTTGTTATGAGGTTCACAGATGTATCCTGACACACACACACACACACACACATCAGTATCAGGATGTAAGGGTCTGTTCATGTGTGTATGTGTGTGTTTTCATACCGATCTGGCTGAAGTAGTCCAGGGCATCCTGAGCTGGGCCGTGATACACCAGTCTTCCTCCCACCAGCAGCGTGAGGCTGTCGAACAGACGGTAGATGGAGTACCGCGGCTGGTGGATGGACAGGATGATGGTGCGACCGCTGTTCGCCATTCTGAACAAACACAGGTTAAACACATGGGATAGTTAAAGTGAAAATGAGCTTTCATGCAGTGTATAACACAGCTCTAAGTGAATGAAAACATCCTGCCAAGTTTTACAACTGTATGTCATTGTGTCTCAAAAGAAAGAGTCAACTCTGAAGTCATTTTTTAAACAAATCTTAAGCTGATTTGATGTGCTGGGTTCGGTGACGGCACAGAGTTCGCTGCAAACAACGACCTAGACTTCAAGAAGTGTCAATCGGTTTCCGGATGGGAGGAGGACTAAAATCCTCCAAATCAACAAAGAAATTAGAATTACTTGACTCTAGAACAAGATTCAGGAATTCTGCTATGGGTCGATGGCAATCATCAGGACTAATAGAACAAAACAAATTATCGTCTCTTAATCCCATCCGGAAGTTGGTGTTAATAATAGAATCGCCCCAGCTGTAACAACTTTTCAGGTTTGGTCGTGTGTGTCGTGGTTGTAGTAATGAAAACAAATGAAGGACATATCCAAAAGGTGTTTTTATTTTCCAGAGATTGGCTTCAACACACGAATTACATTCAATAACAACATTAAAAACCGACAAGGGAGACTAGGAACGGCCAGGGTACTGTAAATAAACATGAGGACATAATGGGTAGAACTGACAACACCTGGGGAACACAACTGGAGACTAATTAACTAATAAACACATAGTGAGGACAGGAACAGGAAGGACCAAACAAAGGGGGAAAAAAAAGACAATGAGACCACAATTGTAACAATTTTAGACAATTTCAGCCCAAATCTGATCTTGTGTATATCAAGGGGCAACCTCCCGCTCCCTCTCGTGAAACCAACACGGAAGTGATTAAAACTGCAGTTCATCGACTAGCCGCTGGAGGCTGGCTCCAAAAGGGAGTCAAACACATTGACGCTCCATGTTAAAATGGCCAACTTTACAGTAGAAAAAAACATGTTTACAGCCTGGTACAAATTTTTTTTTGGTCTTTATAGCTAATTTTGCCCTTCGTGACAACTTTGAGGGGGGTGAATTTTTTTATAACTCATCCATTTAAGTTATATTAAGCCTCAAAATTCTGCATAATTAAGGGCGTGGCCACTTGAGTGACAGGTTGTTTGATCAACCGCCAATACGTCGGCGAGGTAGGCGGGCGTGGTTTCAGCAACCAGGCAACTCCGTTCCGCCCACGTCACGCCTCATTGCCTATTTTGGATCATCTGGGAGTGACGCGCGGTGACGCATTGCCAAGATGGCGGCGGTCGGCCCCGCCCACTTTAGGCTTCAAAAACGCGCTTCAGAAACCTACGAGTGACGTCACGGACACTACGTCCATTTTTTTTTACAGTCTATGGTGTATATCCAGAAGAAATCACACATTGTATTAACTGTCCATATCCGATAATCGGTCTTACATTCTTGGTAATTTCGTTACATTCTTATGCCTGCACTAAGAACAACAGTAAAGAACAATGTACAAGGAGTCCAAAATTTGAATTATTTTTTTTTAATCACATTTACACACTGCCTCCGAAACTTTCTAAGCTGCAAACAAAAGAAAGAGATGGAAACAGATTTGCACAAATCGGATTTCATGTAGTTCCTTGCCATTTTAGACTACTACTATTATAGTATATATATAAGCATTATTATAATTTTTCAATCGGATTTGGGCTGACAGTCTAAATGAGGCTCTAGTGCTTTCTGGTGGAATAGACGGTTCTTTTTGGAATATATACGAACATGTCTTTCTTTTGGTTTAGGCTTGGAATATGACTGGTTTCGTATTAACGCACCTCTTGAGCAGCATGAGGACGGAGTTGGCCGTACTGGCGTCCAGGCCGGTGGTGGGTTCGTCCAGGAAAAGCACCGGTGGATCAATGATCAGCTCCATGCCGATATTTGTCCTCTTCCTCTCTCCACCTGAAACACCACGAATCAGCTGCGTGCCCACCTGTAAAACCAGCCTTTAATTCAATAATGAACTACAACAGTGACTTTGTCAAATTCATCATGATTCCCCTCACATCAAATGCACTTTTTTCATTAGTCATTGTTTTCTGAATATTTATACACACACAATGACTAATGAACAGAACATATATACATACAAAGGCAGTTTATTTATATAGTACATGTCATACACAATGATAATTCAATGATAAAAATTATTGAAACAGTTAAGAATAAAATGTATTATACATTTTGCTTTGAGTGAACCCTTGGCTTGTATTCAATACACATAAACATATTATTTTTGTATCTGATATACTATTATAGTTTTGTTGGCGTTTGTAAAAATTTTTATTTTCTGTTTTTAATTTACTTTTATTTAAGGTTGTTTTTGAGTGTTTTTGTGTCTATATAGGTTTTATTAATTTTTATTCATTAAATTATTTAGTTCTTTTTTTTATCACTTTGTTTACTAAACAAAAATGTGAAATGTAAAATGTATATTTTTTATTTTTATATTACTTATTTTTGTTAGTATTTTGAATAAAATATAATTTTTTGTACTACATTATATTTGTTATTTTATTTTAAGTTATTGTTCTGTCATTCTATCGTTTATATATATATATATATATGTGTGTGTGTTTATAATTTATGTATGTTGTTTACTAAGAATGCTAAGTTACATTACTTTAGGGGAAAATAATTCTTAATCATGGGATTAAGCATCCCGTAGTCAGTCAGATGAAAGTGTGTTTGGTTTGTTACCCGTGAATCAGCCACTTTGCTTAGTCCCAGCTCCTGAATGAGTCTCTCAACCTTTTCATCTTTCTCTCGTTGACGGATCGACCTCGGGAGCCGTAAAGCTGCTGAGAAACGCAGATTCTCTCGAACGGTCAGCGTCCCCATGACCACGTCATCCTAAAAAAAACACAAAACTTTCAGAATGTTTAATGTGCTTAAACCATGACAGAGCACTTTCTGAACACGCATGTTTCATAAACGCCCTTAAGGAAGGAAACGGAGTGTCTTATGACACAGCTGCAGTGATTTGAGATTAGATTCAACAATCACTGGAGGAATTCAGGCTCCTGAAGAAAACACAAGACCAACAAACTGTATTAAACTCTATTTATGGAAGGAAAACAAACTAATTTGCTAATAAATAATAAACGGTTTCGGTCCAGATCTTCTAATCTTAGTCAGGAATCCCACAATTCCCTTAGTCATGTTATGTATTCTACATAATAATGAGTTCAGCTTCCTGTTTTAACTGCTGAAGTCAAACGTGATGTCTGTTATGTAAGATCAGCATATTTGCTGAGTGATTTCTCACATCACGTGTCATTGAGGAGAACATGCTGCTATTGCACTAAAGGATCAGAAGGAAGGAAATGTAGTACATGAGAGTTTATGTGGTTTATACCTGCACTACGTATCCAGACAGACATTTGAAGTTTGGAGGCTGTGGAGCTCCGTCTATAAGAACCTCTCCAGAAAGACCAGCAGGATCCTTACGAGCAGCCAGAACATCCAGAAACCTTCAGTACACCACAAACATGATTATATAAAACACATTCAATTCAATACACTTATTGCATTTAATTTTATGTAAATGTATTTTAACTATTTATTTTAAATTTAATTGTATTGTTGTTTTTATATTCTAAACACATTCAATAAATTAATGTATCAGTAAGTTATGATTACACACACAAAGTCCGGTACATATATTTGGACACAATTTTCTGAACTAACGGCTGAAAGTGCCATTGTCTGCAAAACATTCTCAACAAAATCTTAAATATTTTATTTATGATTGTATTTATTTGTACAATTACATTAGAGCACCTGAAAATGGGGGGGCTGTGTATAAAAATGGCTGTAAGCTTTTTTTCTTATTTTTAAATCTGTTTTGGTGGCATACAGCGGCAAAAATATGAAAATTGTTTCAGTGTCCAAATATATATGGACCTAACTGTATATATATATATACACTGTTGTTGGAAAAAACAGCTTGATACTGGAATAGCTGCTCTGTTTTCAAAACAGCTAATCTACTTTTAGTTACTCCTTTTTAGTTAACACTCATAACATAAACCACAACACACAGACAAGCATATGGATAGAAAGATAGAAGAACAAACAGAGAGACAGATGACGGACAGACAGACAGACATACAGACTGACGGACGGACAGAAAGACAGACATACAGATTGACAGACGGATGGACAGACAGACAGCCGGACAGACAGAGAGACATACAGATTGACGGACGGACGGATATACAGACAGACAGGTGGACAGACGGACATAAAGATTGACAGACGGATGGACAGACAGACAGACATACAGATTGACGGACGGACAGGCAGACATACAGTTTGACGAACGGATGGATGGATGGACAGACAGGCAGGCGGACGGACAGTGGACAGACAGAAATACAGATTGATGGACAGACAGACGGACGGACAGACAGAAAGCCGGACAGACAGAGAGACATACAGTTGAAGGACGGACGGACGGACATACAGACAGACAGACAGATTGACGGACAGACAGGCAGACATACAGTTTGACGAACAGATGGATGGACAGACAGGCAAACGGACGGACAGTGGACAGACAGACAGACGGACATAAAGATTGACAGACAGATAGACGGACAGACAGACAGACATACATATTGACGGACGGACAGGCAGACATACAGTTTGATGGACAGACAGACACACAGACAGACGGACAGACATAAAGATTGATGGATGGACAGACAGCTCTTACGATGATTTCCCGCTCCCAGTGGCTCCTAAAATGGCATTCAGTCCTGGCCTCATCAAACCACTAGACAAAATAACAAAATGATCATTACCAGAGTTTCGTTAATATCATCAGCTTAATTTAAATCAGTTTCTCTTTCAACAGCCTGACGCAGCCCATCATCAGAGCTCATGTGTCTGATTGATACAGATAGAATCATTTCATAAGTTCAGACAAGGAAATAAACATCCGCAGTCACGCACACTTACACAAGCAGCTGAGTGCACATGGACACACGGGTTAATGATCAAACACACCCAACAACCTTCGATGAAGAGCACACACACTCTCTCAACACAAACACTCTGTAGAAGGGTCACCAACTATGCTTTATCTAAAACCATTTTAAACAAAATTAAAATTTACATAGTAAATTGAGTTTATTATATTATGCAATTTATATTAGATTAGAATTTGGAAATAAATATGTATAGTTTTATTAAATATAAATTATTTAATAATATGTAAATAGTCTATTAAGTAAATAGTATATGTATTTATGATCACAGTCATGGCCTTACAAAATATTTAGATACTATGTACTTGTTAATAAGTGCAAACACATAATGTGAAAACAGGTTATTCTCAACAGGGTTATTATAGTAAAACCATAAAAAAATTTTTAAAAATTAAATAACAGTAACTAAAATAAATTAATAAAAAAGAAAACTTACTTCAGCTGGATGCCGAGGCAAAATCTCTAATTTTTATTTAGTTTAACTTAAATTAAAATATAAGGGAAGTACAAATTAAAATAAAAAAACTAAATATTAATTTACAATAATAAAACTGTATTAAATTACTATTACTAGGGAAAATATTAAATAATTAAAAGTTATTAACACGATTTCCTCAAAAAGAAAAACTAAACGTACAAATAATTTATGCTATTAAAAAATAAAAACAAAAAATAAACATAGATTAAAAAGTAAAACCCATAAATAATTTAAATAAAATATTATTAAAATGTATTCATAAAATAAAAGTATTGCTTGTGTTAGGATGCTATATAAATATATAGACTTTGTTCTGACAGGATCATTTTCATAACTATTATGCTAATGAGAAAATCAGGTAATGGTTTAGTCACAAAAAAATACCAAAAAATGAATAAATAAAAAATGTAAGCAACATGTGAAACACACTGAGTGATGTTTAGAGTGAAAACCAATGATTTTATAACTGATATGGTAGATGTAAGACTGTCAGATTATTGTCCAGTTACGTGATTCAAACTCTTTCATCGGATCTGCAGCAATCTCTTATCTGACAGCAGGGCAAAAGTCAAGGTCTGATGGCGCTCATCAACACTAAAAATAAAGTCACTGCGCTCATCGCCTCAAAATGTCTCAGCTCAAGCATGTGTTTTCCATCTCGCACTGTGTGAAAGTTTATATTGTTCAGCAGAGACTTTTATGTCAGACAATGACCTGAACGCAGCGGGTGTGCATACGTAACAATCAGGTTATGAAAGCACAAACGTGTGTGTGTGCTTGTATAACAATGCATTAGCATACATGTAATACCATGTCAACTGAAGCATGTTTTTTTTCGGAGCATTTTTGGGGGTTTTGGAGGCAGGGCACAGGAGTCCATTGAAACATCTCCATGCTTCCTTCCTTCAATTCACACAAGCCCTCCCTGGTGGTTTCCGCAATCACGCAAGCACACAGCACCTTTGAAGACACGTTGTGCCGCATCACGTCCACACTAATGCTTTCCATACCTACAACCTCACAAATACAACCTCGTTTCGTTCTTTATAGCAAATAATAACCATGAGATTCATGCGATGGGTTAAATATGTGACTGTTCCTCTAGACTGCTAGTGTTTTAAGAAGGTAGAGAAGATGAAAGTCGAGGCTGAAAACGAGTCTGAACATGAGATCTGATGCAGTTCTGCTGGTCACCGGATGAACACAAAAATAAACTATATTTTTTAAGGAAGGTGAAATTAATTCTTAATAAAGAAAGCCAAATGCAGAAAAGGCATTAGTAAACACATTCTGAAACCATATAAGAACAAAAAGTTATTTTAGTATTATTGAGATAATAAAGATATTATAGTTTTTATTAATATTATTAACATTTTATAATATGTAACACGCTTTTTTAATATGTAATGTTTTTTTCAGTTTTTTTTAGTTAAAGTTTTAGGAATTTTTTTATGTTTTTGTTTTTTTAATTAGTTAGATCTCTTTAAATTAATAAATTTTAAATAACATTGTGCACTTCAAATGTCTATAAATAGGCCTAGTTGTTTATTTATATGTAAAACATTTAATATTTACATTCCACCAATATTTTAAAATTTTTAACATTTAACATTTTTATTTTTATTTTCAAATTTGTTTTTTTTTATTTTAGTACTTCTGTTGTGTGTTTGTGTTATTTTCATTCATATTTTTTTATTAATTCGTATAGAGTTTATTTGTTTTTAATTCAGATTTAGTTTTAGTACATCAAATAAAAATGAGAAACATTAGCTGGAATTAAATTATAAATATATTATTATAAATTCTATATAAATATATATATATATATATTAAGAAGTTATATATAGAGCCTAATATGCATATATAATAAAGGTTTATTTTATTTCGAGTAATGAAAAGGTTTTATACTCGAGTATATTCGAGTAATGATAAGGTTTTATATTTTAGGTGTGGCTGTCTTTAACACCTCAGAAGCACACATAAAATCATACATATAAAAGAAAAAAATCAAAATGGGACATAAACCATGTAACACCACAATACCACACTTTTTGTCCATGCAAAATAACACTGTTTATCATTTACACCACATAAAACATTCTGTTTGATTGACATTTGCGTGTTTTAATGTCCCTGCAAGATATTTAAAAAATACCCAGATATTGCCACAATTCATGAACCGCAGTATTTCATGCAGGTGTGTAATCTACTGTACATATACCTTTTTGGACACCATGGTATTTTTGAAATGCATAATGTGATCAGACACCATCAGACCTGACACCATCATCACTCACTTGAGCTCGACGAGGATGTTCTTCTCAGTGACCTTCCTCTTGCACAGGAAGCCGCTCTTCATCTTCACGCTGTAGTTGATGTTGTGGAAGCTCACAACCGCTCCTCGTCTGGGTGAGGAGAAGGACATTCTGGTGGACACGGGGGTCCTGGACACATTGTTGTCCACATCTCTGACTCTGGTCATCTGAACGACCGTGTCTGCCATCACAACCCTGAGGGACACAAACCATTACATCAGGACACACAAAAACAGGTTTATCTGGAGGTTTTGACTTTAAGAAACACGTTTCTGCAGAATCTCACTAACTCTAGTTTCTGTTATTATGATAAACTACGAAAACAGGAACCCCTTAATTTCTAAACAAGTCATTGAAAGTAAAACTGCGCTGAAACGTGCAATATCGTTACTAAAACTCCACAGCATTCAGTTTTTCGCATTTTATTTTAGCATAATATGATATATGTTAAAACCAACGATCTTGTTTTGAGCACAACATCGAGTTATTAACGATTAATCTACGTTTTTTGCAAGCGTGATTCACAGAAACCGCATTTACACTCACCTGAAGCAGAGCCGATACGCCGCGAGCGAGCGCGCGTGTCCGCGAGTTATTATGAGAGGAGCGAGCGAGCGCGAGAGAGAGAGAGAGAGAGAGAGTGTGTGTTTATGTGAATGAGGTTTCATAAAAAACACGAGGCGCGTCACACCACGTGTTACGATAACTGCAGTGACTTTATAAAACTTATGCAAATCAGCGTGTAAACATAACACGAGTTACCATCATTGTACCACATGGTACCATTTGCTTTTGTGTCGCTTATATGACATTATAAAAATTTGAGAAATACTAAAATGTTTATCATGAAAAGATGCTGTGAATGTTTATTGTCATAGTCAAATACGGAAATTAAACATGGTTTTACTGCAAATTATTTCATAGTTAGCCAACTAGTTAAACCATGATAAACACAAATTACCCTGTGTGTATATATAAAAGTACACATATACTTTCAAAACAACTATATGCTACACTAACCATAGTTTATCCATGGCTTTTGTAGAACTGTGATTATACAACTGCTAATCAATACACCAAAAAACTACTGTTACTGCACTTTTACTACAATAAAACGTGTTAGAAAGGGAAGTCATCATTTGGATAAAAGATGGCATTTTCAGACAGGCAACTTTTTAAGCACACTGAATTTAATTCGGGACCTAAACAGAAAAGTTCAATTACTATTTAATGTTGTGCCACTCGGTTTAAACCGACTTCCAGGATCATTTAAAATTAAATGAAAAAGTGAAGTGCTTGTGAAGATGTTTAGTTGAAGTAGTGAAAATTTCAAAGAATTGGTGACCAATTAACATAGATACCTTTTCCTTTATACAGATACATAAGTTTTGACCTGAAGTCATGATATTGAGAAAAAGTGCACATCCTTCTGTAATATACTTCTGCTTTAAATAGCCTACGCATGCACATTTTTATTAA
>JAUMHR010000084.1:17576239-17592881 GCA_032361145.1 Enteromius fasciolatus
CCCTGCATCTATTGAGCTTTAAAAAAAGAAACTTGTCTTTTTAACAATTTGTTTCTAACTTAATAAATGTATAAAATTAATTATAATATTTTTTGAATTTGCAATATTTATCATTTATAACTACAAACTGAAAGCATTGTGAATCTACTGAATTTATTTCTAACTGTCTTTTCAACAGTGGATATGGTTAAATCCTTTAATTGAAACAAAAAAAAAATAACTTTTCATTAAATAATTAAAATGTATAATAATAATAATAATAATAATTATAAACAGGATAAAAATAACTTGATCAAATATGTTGCGACACTCAGCTTGACCAACGGCTCTCACTCTGCCCTGCGCAACTCTCACTTCTCACAATCCAGTCAACAGACAGAAATAAAATCAAGGTGCTATATTTTGTGTGACAGTAATCTCAGTCTAATCTTTTAAAGATCAGCCCAGGTTACTGACGCTCAGAGATAAGCGTACCTCTAGCCCAGCGCACGGGGTACAGGTGTCTCCACAGAGATCCGGTCCTGGCCACCTGAGCCCAGACGCTGCTCACCTGTCCACAGCGGCACAGGTCCTCGGGCCCCAGGAACCTGAAGATCCTCAGCAGCAGCTCCTGAGGAAGAGCCGAGACGGACACCCGCTCGCCTCGCTCTGAGGACCACAGATTACACATCAGCACTCACATGATCCCCAGCCAGAGCGGGAACTACAGACTTACTTCAGCGCAGAAACACAGCTGACGTAACTCAGAGCATGAAAACAGATTTCCCATCAATAACACCACAGCCATCCGTCTGCAGCACTCTCAACTAACGCCTGCTCAAACTTCACTGTTATTCTGACTGGTAAAGAATAAACCGACATTTGATGCTTAATACTACAGAAAAGAAATAAAGGCTTGTCAGTGTTTTCAGCTTATGAAAATCACATTACATCCTAAACTCTTAGAAACAAAAACATCTTTTTAAAAATTTAAATAAAAAAAAAAAAAAGCACCAGCTAATAGAGAAAAAGGCTATTTTGATTACTACATTACCCTTTAGTTAGTGCTATCATAAAAATACACTTACCTACAGCTTCAAACTACAGGCTGCTATATCTGACGAGTTTTTAAAGCCCTTCATATAAACCTTGTCACATGTTGCTGGTGTGTGAGCCTCACCGTGCTCGGTCTTCTCGTGGTCGGAGTATTTGAAGACCTTGTGCAGCTCCTCAGCATGACTCCAGAGGTTCAGGCCCTTCAGGACGTCTGCGGCGGAGTCATTAGTGCAGTGCTGCAGCATCACCTGACGCTTGATGGCCTTGAGCTCCTCGTACGTGAAGTACTCCATCAGCATGGGCTGATACACCTGAGGACACACACACAATCATATAGTATAGTAGAATGATTTCTGAAGATCATGTGACACTGAAGACTGGAGTAATGATGCTGAACATCACAGAAATACACTAACACAGATTCACAAAAAGTTCATCTTACAGAGCTGTATGATACACCTTGAAGTAATCCTGACTAATTTTAATCTGATGTAATTCAGACATGTATTTTGTGTTATATATAAGAAGTTCGGGTCTGATGTAAGAGGAGTGTGATGACGAGTCTCACCTCCTCTTCCTCCTTCATATGAGGAAGGAAGTCCTGGGTGAAGGCCTCCAGCCTCTCCTTCAGCTGCTGCGCGTAATTCAGCTGCTCGTACTCGCTCTGAAACACACCATCAACCAGTGTGAGCACCTTCATCATCATCATCATCACTCTCAAACACAGTTATTATAAGCCTGCTGTTGACAGACACTCTATATCTTCATTCTTTCCATTTTCCGGACAGGATTTCCCAATGTCCTGTAAATAATGGAGTGGAAAATTCACAAAATTTGGCAAGTTTGGCCTGATGTGTCGAAATGGACCTTGTCATTGATGAGAAAAAGCTTTTGGATGACTCTGTACTCAAAAAAAAAAAAATAACATTACAAATAAATGGCTGTTTTTTTCTACTGCTAAACTTTTTATATTTTTTTGTTTATAACTTTTCTTTTTTTTTTAACTTGTTTATATTTTTTATTGATGTATTATTTTAATGTAATCATGTCTTTGAAATACTACGTCATTTTTGTTATATAGTAAACATAAAACATACATAAAGATAAAAAAACTAAGATAAATTAAAAACATGCATTCAATAAAAATACATTTGAACTAAACATACAAATCATAAATGAATAAAATATTTGTTTAAATGTTTATATTAATATAAGATAATAATAAGACATACAAAATTAATAAAGAATAAAGCATTAAATATAGCTATTTTAAAATGACGGGATTATAACAAACAAAATTGATATTTTTTACAAATATTGTATTATATTTTTTATACATACTTAAATTTGTTATTTTAGTACACCAACTAAATAAAATATATATAAAACATAAATGATGGAGATAAACAGTTGATATAAAGATATATTTCTAAATATGTCTATACAAGTAATTTTTAAACATTTTATTTCAGTTTAAAAAAATTCATTTAGTGCAACAAAATCTAAACAATGAGAATTATTGCCTAGCCAAAAATATTTATTCATTTTCAAACTGACCCTTATGACTGGTCTCGTGCTCCAGGGTCACATAAACAAAGACATAAGTGCATAAACAAGGTCTGTGTCAGGTCAGGTCTGACCGCTGAGCGTCCACAACAGCATATCAGTAATTATCAGTTTACTAAACATCAGCTCGTATTGCAGGTGAAGAGTGGCATTACGTGACACACCTTGACGCTGCGCAGCCCCTTCTCGAAGAGCGAGAGCATCTCAGACAGCTTGTTATCAGCGTGGACGTGGTACACGGTCTGACTGCGCTCCTGCAGCAGCTCCATGATGCACTTGTTCTCGATCTGCTCGTGCATCTTGAACTCTGTAAACGTGGCCAGGAGCGACTGCAGAAACGAGCGGAAGTCCCTGTTGTTGGAGAAGTTGGTGTTGGACAGCTGTGGATGGAAAACACGGCAATGAAATATGACAGTAATAATAATCCAGAACATCGTTCTTTAATCCTTTTCATATGACAGATGATCCAGGTACCGACTGGACGCAGAGATCATAACCTTACAGACTCCAGCCTGTTAATCAGAGGGATTCAGACCGTTCTGAGGTTATGATGCTGACATTTGAAAACGATCATTAAATCCTCCTCTGAAAACCAGGGGTTTCCAAACTGAGATCGAGGATGAAAATACATAAATGATTCAAATAATAAAAGAAAAATTATATGTAAAATGAATAAAAATGTTATAGAGAGGGCGAGAGAGTATTATATAAATTAAATATTTCAAAAATATTAAAAAAAAATGATTTAAATAAACAATGAAGAATATTTTAAAAATATAAATAACTAAAAAACATTATTAAAATTAATTTAAAATTACTTAGTTAAAATAAATAATTATTCTAATAAATAAAAAGGAATTACAAAATACAAAAAATAGATGTATATCAAACAATATAAAGAATATTAAACTTAAAAAATAACAAAAATACATTAAAAAAATCTTTCAATTTAAAACAAATTAATAAAAAAAGATTGAAATAATAAAATTAAATCATTAAAAATGAAATCTAGATGAACAATTACAATAAAAATGGGTAATAAAATGAACACTTTATATTACAATTTTTTTTTAATAAAATCAAGTTAAGTAAATAAAACATGATAAAAAGTAAAAAAAAAATAAAAATAATAAAAATAAATAAATATATATCTAAAGAAAGAAATAGGAACATCAGATTAAAACAAACTAATGGAAATAACTAAATAAGATCTAAATATACTAAAATAAATCTTTAAAAAGGTTTTAAATTTTTTTAAATCAACAGATTGAAATACATAAATGACAACTGAATACATAGTACATAACAGCAGAGTACTGTAGTAAGGCAACAAAAACACTAAAAACTAAATGTGTTTACACATGAAAATATGTAGCTGGTCCGCTCATATTCACGGGTCTGTAGCATCTAAATGACTGAAGACCTCTGCTCTAGATAACAGCGTCAGCACGGGTCATTAGAGACTCCTATCAGACGAGCACTGGTGTTATATAACGCTGAATGTGTGTCATGTTAAAAGAGTTCAGAGTGTGTGTGTGTGGATGCACTAAACACAACAAACCTACTGACACAGCAAACACACACACACACACACACACACACACACAGTGTCATCTTAAATAATCAGGGTGTGTGATGTCCAAACCCAAACACCCATGCAGGTTTTAAAGCCACACACCCAATAAAATCCATGAACACCATCAGAATCTTCAAGCAAAACCTCTTTAAGATAAACAGCTTTAGTCTGATTCAGTCTGATGAATGACTCTAAACACTTTTACATCGCATTTCAGTGCTTTAATTCAGTTTAATGTCATACCTGCAAAACATAAAGTACATTTAGAGTGTTCAAATCTAGAATCTGATTGCAGAATCAGACACACTGTGTGTGACGTAATTCACATCTGTGTTACTTATTAACACGCAGATTACAAGGCACACAGAGGTTTATATTGTGTTAGCCAATCAATAAATCAATCAAAAACTTGAAATAATGTCTGTTTCAACAAATTGCAATAGGCAATATTATCAGACACTGCGTATTTCCATATGTCACATGGGTTAGGAGGAGTTTGAGTGTTTATATTATTATTATTCAATACAAGTGACGTTTTTTTAAAAGATCCGAGACCAGAAATAAACATTCCGTGCAGAAGTATGCAAGTAATGGTGTTTATATTGCATTTGATAGGGTGTTTTGTACAGATCTGAGATCAGACATTCTTATTAAACTCTCGTAGCTTCAATATACGGATACGAACGGCATAAAGTGTGCATAATGTATCAAAATAAATATGAAATAAAGCGTTTGTGCTGATCTGAGATCAGACGGTTATCAGACGTTCACGTTAAACTCTGATGTCTGTCTATTATTAGCCGTCTGGCTAACATTAGCACTCCTCAAACACGCCACCAAACCACTTAAAAGCTCCCTCGGTGGTAAAATAACACATGAAACGGATCAGACACGAACCTTTTCGCTGTAGAGCCCCACCAGCTGCTTCATGCGCCAGTGAGGCCCGGTAAAAACATCCACCTCGTCGGGAAACGGAGCCATCGCGCCTCCATCAGCTCCCACCGCGGACTGAACACGGGAGGCCAGATCCTCGGGTAAAACCCTCCTCACAGGCGAACAACTAATAACATGAAATAAACCAAAATAAATAAGCACCACACAATCCTCCTCCTCTGACATCTCTTTATTAAATTAAACTGATGCTCTCAAACGATTAATCGCGACTAATTGCATGCAAAATAAAATATTTTGTTTACATAATTTTTGTGTGTGCAGTGTTTATAATGTATATATAAATACACGCAAACACTGTTTGTATATTTTGAAAACATTTACATATTTATATTCATATCATTTACATTATATATAAATGTTTAATATATAATTTTTCCCCTTCATATTTACATGAAAGATACATATAAATAATATATACACGTATATACACATGTGAACAAAAATGTTTATTTTGGATGCAGTTAATCATGGTTAATCTTTAACCATTTTTAGTAGTGTGCATTTACAGTTTATCAATTAAAATTTTAGTTTAAGTTACTTAAGTACAGGAAGTTAGGCTAAATTGTTGCCTTAAAATAGCTTTTTATTTATGGTTTTAGTTAACTATATAACCATAATAACCATGCACAGTGTTACAGTATAAACATAACCCTTCACAACAACAAAAAACTTTAAGAGGACGTAAAATGTATTTAAAGGTTTGCCATGCAAAGCATTGTTTTTAGTTAAAAATGGCATCTATTAACCATTTTAAATTATCAATAAATATATAAATATACACAGAATAAAATTTTCAGTTCTTACACAAAACATGAAAATCACTAAAACACATTTCGGAACTGCATAACATATTGATGTGTGTTTATCTAGTACCAGGTGGGTTTCTTGTGATGAGCGAAGGCGAAATTCAGCGGATTCCGAAAGCACTTGGCAACCCGAATGACGCCATTACGTCTACGTGCGCAGTGACATGTTCAACACGAACAAATGACCTGTATATACACATGCATGTGCGCCACGACATAACGCACAAATGCGTACAAATATGTCATTAAATAACGCGTATATATGCATATTGAACAAAAGTTAAGACACCGTAGATGTTACATTGTGTACAATAAAACGTTTCTTTTAACTTTATTATAGTAAAGCTGACTGTAAACAAAACGAGAAACCAGAAAAGAGAATTTTCGACTTTATTTACTGCAGCAAAATCATGATAATTCATCTTTAAGTAATAAGACAAGGTTCAAGTTGAAAAAAAACACGAACACAAAGTTATATTAAACCTCTCACCTTACAAACATATGATATATTGTATGAATAAACAACTATGGAATTCAATTTTGTTTCAGATGCTCCAGAGAAACCAAACCTTAACAAAACCTGCCAGACGATGATCAGAGTACAAATGTCGAATCAACAATCAAAAACAAATAAAGGAATGAGAAGCCATTGAAGGTGTGCCTTCACACAACGCTGAAGTGTTTATGGGCTCGATACGTGTGCTTATAGTGTTTGAGCACTACAACCGTTCAGCTTTTTTACTTTTGGTTCTCTCTGAAAGGTGGTCTTCATGGCAGAAATTAAAACTACATCTGATTTATATGTTCTCACTAATTACGATCTTAGTTGTGTGCATGTTGGCAACCTCACCGAATCCCTCTATCGCTAAACATCACGTTAGTTAAACATTCTTATAGAAAATCCTGATATTTCAGTCCAGTCAGATCCACGAAATAGTATAACGGTCCTGCTGATTTCTTCATTTGTGTGTCCTCCACACCAGAGGAGGCGCTGTCACGCTTTAGCTGTCATCCTGCAGCATCTCCTCAATCTCACGGTCCCAGTTATCATCACGATTTTCTGTGTCGACGACCACCTCGTACTCCTGAAGCTCCTGCTGCAGCTCCTTCTCCCAGTCAGCCGTCTCTTCTATCAAAGAACGAACGGGGAAACAACGGGGTTCATTCTTCTTCATATAAATACTTGCACACACAGTTTGTATATTTTGAAAACATTTACATGTATTCCATATTTATATTCATATAAATTACTTTATATATAAATGTTTAATATATAAACATTTTATTCATTCATATTTACATGAAAGATACATATAAAAAATATATACACACGCACATGTGAACAAAAATGTTTATTTTGGATGCAGTTAATCTTGAACCATTTTTAGTAGTGTGCATTTACAGTTTATTATTTAAGTTATTATAGTTTAAGTTATTTAAGTACAGGAAGTTAAGCTAAATTGTTGCCTTAAAATATAGCTTTTTATTTGTGGTTTTAGTGAACTATATAACCATAATAACCATGCACAGTGTTACAGTATAAACATAACCCTTCACAACAACAAAAAACTTTAAAAGGACGTAAAATGTATTTAAAGGTTGCCATGCAAAGCATTGATTTGTCATTTTTGTTGTTAAAAATGGCATCTATTAACCATTTTAAATGATCAATAAATATACACAGAATTAAATTTTCAGTTTTTACACAAAACATGAAAATCACTAAAACACATTTCGGCACTGCCGTCAAAATATCGATGTGTGTAAATGCTGTAGAAGTATTGTTCATTCTTAGTTCATGTTAACTAATCAGGGTTTCTGCAGGATTTTAAGGCTCAAATTTAACTTTTTAAGACCTGCGCTAATAAAATGAATACCATATGAGCAGGGAGGGTATTGTCTATAGTACCACATTAAACTATAAAATAACTGTAAAACGCATAATTTACAATTCAGGTGCAGGTTTTCACTAAAACTGAAAGTTTTATATAATGATAAACTTTACATTTCAGCCTTTAAACCATACTTTTTTTTTAACGGGTGTCAAAAACATTATTAGTACAATTATTATTATTATTATTATTATATAAATGAATTAGAGGTGTGCAATATTAACAACAAAAGAAATAATAATAAAAAAAATATATATGTGTGTTGAGTGTGTTACTGTGCTGACATCTTCAAGATTACCCTGGACAGCCGACTCCTGAATGTTTTGATATTCTTCATATTGTGTTCAGTTCACAGCGATAGAAACAAATCTTTTCCCAGTGGGTATTTTTACCTTTAAGCCTTTCTTTTGAAAGTGCGGATCATCTTTTGAAACTAATTTTTGCTATTATATCGTTTGAAACTTTCTTTTTTAATCGCATTCAGCCATATCGCAAAATTTAAGACCTCTTGAAATCATAATTAAGACTTATTGTACAATTTAACAATTTTTAAGGCCTTAAAATGTAAAAACGTTTATGAACCTGCGGAAACCCTGTAAATGAACCTAACTGTAAAGTGTTGCGATAAATGCAGCGTAAACCACCGCTTCTTGGACCTTTACTGCTTTAATATAAACATCTGTCAGCTTTAAAACTCTTCTTTTTGTTGTTTAAGTTAAAGTTAAAGTACTTCCACGGCTTCATGGGGCTTATAGCTTTTATGAAGCGCTTATTCCAAATACATATTAAGCTTTCAATAAACAGAACAGAGTAAATAAAGCGTAATGATACTAATGAAAACATTCTTCCACCAAAAAATGTAGTTCCTCAGAGCAACACACAAATGTAAATAAAGGTGTATGTTTGTATTTTACAACAGCTTCAAACACATCAGAATCAAGGACCTGAATTATCAGTTTTATAATGTTAACTTAAAAAAAAATGAAAAAAAAAGTGGTCAAACTCACCTTCTTTCTTATCCAGCACCAGCTGCTCCATCTCTTTCCTCAGATCCTCTTGGTTTATGTCGCAGGCGTCAAACGCGTCGCTGACGAACTCGGACACGCCGGGGCTGGTGGAGATGTCCTCCTCCTCCTGATAGCACAGAGAACACAGGCGTTAGTCACTGACGTCTGGGAAGAGACACAGATCTAGGGTCCAGACCGTACCTCGTTACTCTTCGCTTTACCGCTGATGGCCACAGGCGGTGTTTTCGGTCTGATGCTTTCTGTGAACAGGAAAATACACCTTTATTTCCTTTTCCAAGAGTCTAAACAATGACTTCACTGTTTATGACGAGTGTCAAAATCAATCCACAGCCTTATGAACGGATATCCAGCAAGTCATGATTTTAAATATTGTGTTGATCTTAAATTAATTACTTCAGCTTGTGGTGTACATTTCTATATTTCATTATATTGTATCAATGTTATGAGATTCTGTTATAGGCTAGTTATTATTAATATTAATAAATTTAAGTTTTTTAAGTGATACATTAATACATCTAGTTTTTATCTTTACGTTACATTACTAATTTTGAGTAATTTTCTTGTGTGTTTGTTATTTTTAATAGTCTATATCGGGTTTTTTTTTGTTAAATTTAAATGTTATTTTAGTTATTTTCAAAGTTAATCCATTTTGTTGGAGGGTGACTAACTAAAACTAAACCATAAAAAAAAAACAATTTAATTATTTAAATATTAATTACAATAAAAACGTTAAAAATGTTTATATTAATATTTATATATGAATTTATATATTATTTAATAATTTTCTTTTAGTATTATAATAAAAAGTAAAATAACTAAAACCTAATAATAATATAGACATACTGAAAAAAATAATAAAAAAACCAACACGACCAAAGTAAATTAGATTGAAAACAGAAAATATGAAATATTTCAAAATATTAACAAAAACAATATTATTAATACTAAAACAACACTGGTTTGCTGTTTATTGTCATTTTGATGTATTTGTTTTAATATCTCGAATTTATTTTATTTGAGTATTTCAGTGAAGGCTTACAGTGTTTACTGTAATAACATTATTTAGTGGTTTTAGTTCTCTATAATAACCCTATATTGTGACGTGTTTACATGAATCAGCTGTCATCTTATAACTGAAGTGTTTAAACACCTGCGCTGTTCTCGTTCATCTGCGGCACTGCGTTCTTCTCCTCTTCTCTCTTCTCATGCGCCTGTTGTTGAGCCGCGAGAGCCGTGAGCTGAGCCGACTGCTTGATCAGAGACACGCGGTAGAAATAATTCCTCCAGAACATGTCCTCCTTCACCCTGAAACACACACACACACACACTCAGACTCATCTGCTCTCACAGTCCAGGCAGAACAAACAGGGCTGTAACGGAGCGACTCTCACTGTTTGGGGACGAGGTCGAAGCGCATCCTGTTGAGCAATTCGTCTTCCTGTAACATCACCAGAGCCACGGGGTACATCTGATCGAAGTCGAACTGGAACTGGACTCCGGCCGGAGGATCACGCAGGAAGTTCCTCTTGTCCTGAACCACAAAAATGTTACAATTAATACAAATCAGTCATGCCGTTTTGGTTTAAAGTGATCGGAGGGTACATTTTTTTAATTAATACTTCAATTAAAAAATATATATATCTTAAATTTTAATGTACTAATCATTTATATGTGTAAAGCTCACAGCGGATAAAGCAAGGATCTGCTGTTGAATGGTTTCCTCCTCGTTGTATCCGACCCAGGGCGGCACTGCGGCATCTGTGATGAAATACATGCATGTATAATAAGATTCGTCCTGAAAATAGCTTCACAGGGTCACAGCTTCCTGCATTTATGTCCATACCTGTTTTCCTTGCATTTTTCTCCTGGACAAATTTTTCCTGCTCCTTCTGAAAATCTCCCAAAATGGTCTGAAAGAGAATTGAGTCAGAGATGAGATAAGCATCCGTCTGAATCAGGGTTATTGTACTTAAATAAAACTAAAACTGTGAATAAAAATAAATAAATAATCATTAGTTCAAATAAACTGAAATTTATTTTATTTTATTTTATTTAAACTGGCTGCCAAGACAATAGTGAAGTTGTAGTACTAAAATAACTAAAGAATAATAAATATTGACCAAAAAAACAGCCACACACAACAAAGTAGCGACACTTTATTAATGAGAGGATAGAAAAATAAAACCTAGATCTTTATTGCTAAAACTAATAATTTAAAACGAAATTATAAAAAAAACTATAAATTAAAAATATATATATATATAAATAAAAAATAAATTACAAGTTAATTAACTTCACTAAATAAGATCACTAAAACGAATCACTAAAGACAAATCACAAAAAAAATATATATATAAAAATAATAAAAAAATATTACTAAAAGTATATTGATGTTTAAATACTAAAAGTGACCAAAAAGCTAACTAAAAATGACTAAAACCTACAAAATATTTACAAAAATATATTAAAATGAATCAATGATGCTAAAATAACACTAGACAGAATTTAGTTCTTAATTCTAGAATCAAATAGTCATCCAGACTGTGACTAAAATTCATGTCATGTGATGCAAAATTCTGATTTTTGTGTTCAGTGGCAAATCTAAGGTTGTATAATAAAGTTTTGTTTTTGTTTTTTTTTCTTCAAAAAGACACAATAAAAAAGATAATGTGTTTTTAAATTATATTTTTGAGAACATGTCTATTTCACATCTCAGACAGTGTATGAGTCCTGAAGATTAAAATGTGACACACCTTGTCGATGATGCCGTCGATGTTGCTCTCCTCCACCGTTTTCTTGATGGTTTGAGCCGTCTCCGCCACAGACTCGGAGATCTTCTTACTCGCGCTACTCGCAAAGCCCAGGATGTAGCCTAACAGAAGGAGTACAAAACACATTAAACTCTGCTTGAAACATCAGACTCATGTTGACACTTCCTGATAATATAAGCCCTCAATTTACATACTGACCATGTCCTGCACCAGAAAAAATGCTGTCACATCAAACATTCACACATGATATACATTACCAGCCAAATGTTTTTGAACAGCAAGATATTTAATGTTTTTTTTTTTAAACAATGATCTTCTGTTCCACTGAAATATTGAACAGCACACTGATGATAATAATGAGAAATGTTTCTTGAGCAGCAATATTAGAATGATTTCTGAAGATCACGTGACACTGAAGACTGAAGATGCTGAAAATACAGCTGAAGAGGATGGACACCCGACGGGTTCGGCTACTGCTCTGTTGGACACGGGCCGATCCGCGCTCTAATCACTAACGTTACTGAACATCACGTAGAACAGCTTACTAAATTTAGAGAAAATACATCGTATAAATCAAAATTATATATTTTTCTTTTAAGCCGAAAATTATTAGGATTTGAAGTAAAGATCAAGTTTAATGAATATATTTTGTTAATGTCCTAACGTCAATATAAATGTATGAAAACTTAATACGCATCGCAAAGAACTTTGTTTGGACAACTTTTGGAGATTATCACAATATTTAAGTTTTTAAAGAGTTGTATCTCAGTCAAATATTGTCCGATCCTAACGAACCAGACATCGACGGAAAGCTTATTTATTCATCTCATGGCTGGTTCTGGTGTCATCTAGTGATTGGCTCATGTTATGAGGTTTATCTTAGTCACCGCTGAGTCCTTTGGCCTGCTCCAGGATGTGCTGTGTTTCTTCGGGCTCTGTGCTGCTGTTTATCTCCTGTTTGTCCGGTTTCTCTTCGTTCACGGACTCTGCGCCCAGCCACGAGCTCCAGCTCTTAAACATGCTGCGTCTGTCCGTGTCTCCGCGGTCAATTTAAAAATCTCTGTCGGTTTTAATCAGAAGAACTTTACTCCATGATTCGCATCCGCAAAGGGCCACATCTACAACAACAACAACAGCAGGAGCAGCGGAGCGCTTCCGCCGTCAAACACACGGAGCTCCGCAGCGCCCCCTGCAGTGCGGGAGGAACGGCACGTTCACACGGACACTTCGCGTCTCGTCGGCGTAACTTTACGTTTTGGTTGCTTTTTATACAGAACACTTTCGATTTGATATTTCCAGTTGTTTGTAAAAGCTGTTGTATGCGTGTTTGGCGGAGTTTTTGTTGCACGTACATCCTCCTGACCAGCAGACGTCGCCGCTGAATCATTTCGAGCGATCGGTTCGATCGATTCGAAGCTTCGAAAAGATTCTGTACGAATTTTTCAACGCTCTGGTGCGTCTTTTGTTGGCCATGTACTTATACACTGACCTTAACTGACACAATGATTGGAAATGTTTGCCAAAAAACCCCAACAACATTAAAGTCATATATATACCTTTATTTTCAATGGACAGGCAATGAAGATTTAAAGACGGCATAAAACTTTTAACAAAAACGCATTAGCGCCCCTTGAGAAATCCTGTCCAAAATGGTGCTGGATAATCCCACAATTAAGAGACATTTAAAGCCTAGTTACACTTTTATGAAAAAGTCTGGGCACCCTTTGCAGAATCTGTGAAAAATGTGAAAATTATTAAAATAAACTGCTTAAAATAGAAAGTTTGGGAACCCTTGGTTACCTGGATGATCTACGCCTGTTTTTTGGGGGGGTTTTTTTGTGACAGTTGTTCTTGAGTCCCTTGTTTGTTCTGAACAGTTTAATTGAGCACTGCTCTTCAGAAAAAAACTCCAGGTCCTGCAGATTCTTCCGTTGTCCAGCATCTTTTGCATATTTGAAGCCTCTTCAACTGTGACTGTATGATTTGGGATCCATCTTTTTACACGGAGGAAAAACTATTCTAAACTATTCTACTAAACTATATTATATAAAGAACCATCAAACATTCACAGATGCTCTAGAAGGAAACAGCTTTAACTTTTTTTATTTGAAGATCTAGGTAAACTGTACATTAATTTGTTCTTATAGAAACATAAAAATATCTTCTGTTGCTTGCAAAAAGCTATGAAAAAAAAGAAATAAATTTCAACAAAATAAGAAAACTTTAAACATTTTCATCTTGTTCAAAAGTTTTCACACCCCGGCTCTTAATTCATAGTGTTGGAGCATCTGTAAATGTTTGATATTTTTTTAATAGTTGTTTGAGTCCTGTGTAAACTGTACTCAGTGTTAAGTTAAAAGATTGATCACAAAATCACTGTTGGAAAGGCTTTAAATATGCAAAATATGCTGAAAAACTGAAAACTCTTTTGTGTAAATATCTTACTCAGGACATACTAAACTAAAAAAAATAACATGCATTTTGTATAATCTCTCTTGTTTTGTTAAAAATTTTTACATTTTCTGCAAAAGGTACCCAAACTTTTGCATAAAACTGTACGTTTGGAACATTTTGAAACTAAACTAACAGAGTCAGTGAGAAAGTAGCCAGACTCTATCCAAAGATAAAGCCCGATTCAAAGACAGGAAGGTGACTAGACTCCCCAGCTGGGATACTGCTGGCAGACTGTGGGATTCCACAGCAGGCACAGAGCTTCCCCAGCTGGGATAGCACTGGATTTCTTGTCAGGCTGGGAGCGAATACCTCAGTAGGCAGAACATGAGACTTCCCAGCTGGGATACTGCTGGCAGGCTGGGGGCGGGATTCCTCAGCTGAGATAGCATTGCTGGGGCCTGCTACACTATATCCAGGACACATCAATGACAGCCACCACCAAAAGAAAGCATATATTAAATGCATGATATTAACTAAAAACTTAAAATGCTTACAATACAGGATAAATAATACACACACTAACAGACAGAATGTCCAGTTTCAAGGCCGACAGACGGGCAAACTGTACATTCACTGATGTAAAGATGAATGTAGATCATTGGTCAAGATGAAAACTTAGATAAGGTCCTTAAACTTTTGAAAAAGAGTCTTAAAAGGGGTGTCACTAAAAGTCACTAAATCAATAGTGTTACGGCACTATACATACTAAACTGGCACTTATACCTAGACAATGCAGTATTGTCTGCTATTGGCTATCAAATATTTGTTTTCCTTTATTGTTTTGATTGTTTAAAACACAGTAAAAAGAGAAAGTGAGAGATTGGACAGGCTTATCAGGATCCCAAATCGTTTAGATATTCCCATATTGAGAATAATAGCGCTATTAATATCTTTATAACACATTATACTATAATATCAATAAAATTGTTTCCAAAAACAAAAACGTTCAATGAGTGGATCAAGAAGCCATGTTCAATGTCAAAGCCTTTAACATTAAAACAAGAGCCCCTGAATCAATTTGATCAGAATAGTCCAAAAGATCAGTAATCAAGCGAATATGATTACTAATGTGCCTATTTTTCATGAAACCTGTTTACGTTTCATTAAAGACTTGACTGATTTGGATCTTTTTGCATAAATTAGTGCAAAGAGTTTGTAGTCTGTGTTTAATATTTATCAGGTTTAAGGATGAAGGAGATTAAGCCTTGTTTAATAATTGTGACTCATAAATGCATTCATCAAACAATAAGACCTTCCAGAAGTGTTGGTAGAATGCAATTGAAAGTCCATCTGGACCTGGAGTTTTATCCTTTTTCTAAGGTCAGAGTTACATTGAAATCGTTGTTCCTAATCAAAGAAATAAACTCTTTAATGTCATCAGTAAAAGATATAGCAGTGTCAAAATTAATATTAGACCAATACCGAAAAATAACCAACAAATTCTGATTAGTTTGATTTCCTACGACTTGTTTATATATAAAGCAGACAACGAATTTCTCTTAAAATATCTTTTTTCAAAGCCAAAATATAGGCTGTATTTCTCTCTCTTTTCTATCCGTAGAGCACACAAAGGCTCCTTTACACTTGCTGGTAAATCAAGTTTATAATGTAAGGCCTGAAGCTCACTTTCCTGTGTTTGAGTGTGTAAGGACATCTCGATCTGAAGGTGATCTGGAAAGGGAGCATGTTGAGGGGACACATTTTGAAGTAATATATGAAATTGGAAATTTTAAAGACGTAGATGTATTACTCTGTATACTCATTAAATTATTAATAGTGCCAGCAGTCAACAAAACAGATCTTTAAGGAGACTGTGGTATAAATTTACCTGGAAATATATCCCTTAAAGCATCAGGGGTTTCATTAAAATCTCCTACATTTATTTATTTAAGAGACATGTCCACAATCCACAAATATTACAGCTAATAAACATGTTATTATCTAATTTATCAGCTCCCCATTCAAGGGAGGAAATACCAATATCTCCTTTAAACCTCTGAATTAAAAAGAACAGCAGCCGACCCTTGACTAAAATAAATTGTTACCACTCACGCTTTCCAAAATTCTGAATCAGACGCAGATGAATGACATTTTTGGTAAGAAAAGGAAATCAGCATTGTATAACGTCAACAAAAGACAAAGTTACGTGACCAAGTTTACAAGACAAGTTTAGCTCTGGCGAGAAATTCCCTGAGGAAGAGACCTTTCTCTCCGAGGTAGACAGAATTCTTAGCTTCCATCCATGTCTGATTCATAACTCGGCCCATCTTTTCGGTGTGACTGGCAAATGAAGGGTTCACAGTTGTATTCTATATGGAAGAATTACTCAATAGCATCCAGCTGCAGCCCCGCCCCACTCCTCCTCTGATTGGTCCGTAAATGTCATGCAGGCTCAGTCCAGCCCTTTTTCTCAGCCGGTTTGTTTGACGATCACATGCTTCGCAGCTTCAGTGATAGATAGAACACACGTTACCGTAAACACTAGGTGCGTTCGACTTCATGCGGCGCCGCAAGAATTCGGCTGCCGCCTTACAAAACAATGCATTCTGGTAAGATAATT
>JAUMHR010000084.1:17592981-17607856 GCA_032361145.1 Enteromius fasciolatus
GTAATTTGAGTATTTCTTATTTATAAATATATATACATAAAACCAGGTATTGTACGAATTTATATTATATATTAATTTAACTCTTAATTATAAAATTATTAAATTGCTGACAATGTTCTTCTCAAAATAATAAAACAGTTATGTTAAAGAAATTACTTGAGAGTTTAAATGTTTTTTTTTTTTTTTTTGCTTTTAAAGGTAGGCCTGTTGTGTAATGTTGTGTAAAAAAACAGTGATAAATGCTCCAGCTATTAAAAAGTTATTAAGCAGTAAATCACATTGTATCAAATATACACTAATTTGCATATTTTCAGATTGATCGAATCTCATTGGTGAAAGCCAGGTTCCAATTCTTGTTTGATTTTGTTGATTTGGAGTTAAAAAGAAATCCCTTTATCACCCCAGAAATCCTGAAAACATAATATCATATAAAATCAGGCAATTTAAATATGAACAAACGCTAGTAAATCCTTCAGAATATCGTTATGAATAACACTGCTGTGTGTTTTGTGTTTCTTAGTGCTGCTGAAGAAAAAAGCTTTTACATTTATTTACAAATAAGATGAACTTTCCACTAGTCTGAAACGGCATTCGAGGAAGTCATGTGATTAACAGATAAAGAACGTAATTATGACCAAAGTTCATGAAATCAAAGAGCTTTACCTGGAAAAATGCCCATTTGCATTCATATTCAACTCGTACATAAGTCAGTTTACAACCAGTATATTTACATTTTTATACGATCCCATTGTTTCTTAAGTTATGTTTTTTCAGTGTTTCATAGGATGCATCATTTATTGCATCATGAAAAATTGTGTTATATTGTTAAATGATTACTACTATATTTATTTTACTTGTATTTCTTAATATAACTGGTAAGCGTCCTTCTGTCCGAACGCTGCACTCAAACACAGTCACAGGTTATGCATCAGTATATACAGCTGTTTATTTATCATTTTTCCAAAACATCTCATTTACTACATACAATGCACAAAATAAATGTATAATGGACATTCGAGGGAAAGAGAGATCAACACAAACGAGACGGTCTACACTGACAGGTTAAAAACCAAAGAACGCTAGTTATACATTAGTGTTTTGAGCTTTTCGTGTTTCCTCTAGAAAAATAAAACTCATGTGAGGTGTGTCTGTGAAATGATCACTGTCTGTGTTTGGGAACGTCACGATGGGTTCTGAGGAGATCCAAACCCTGATTCACCACCGACCGAGATCTGTTCAAGAGCGTTCGGAAAAACCCAGAGCTTCTTTCATGACCACATTTAACAAATTGAATGCATTTTTCCCCTCAGAAGCCGCAGAATTGCACCATTTTAGGAATAGATCACCCTAAAAACCCCACATATCTTCTCGTTCCAGACGTGCATTATTTTTATTCTTCCATGAGACTCAACAGGGAATTTGAGACAGAAGGCCGAAGTTTCTCTTTTCCACAAAAAGCAAGCGGACTGAGATTTATGCGTCCAATTCCCAAAAAGGACAAACAAAAGCGTGGTAAAACCATCATATCGTATAAAACCCGTTGACTTGTGCGCTATATTTCCAAATCAGAGCTTGGCAGGATAAATAAGTGTCCGCTTTCGTTGTATGGAAAGCAAATCTCATTTTGTGTTTGGAAAGAGAGTAGAGAGTGAACAATGGCATGTCTGAAGAGAAGACCTGGACGAACTCGGAAAGAGACGATCGGTGGTGAATCCGTCTCAAACAGACGAGTACCGTGTCTAAAACAGCGTGATAAAAGTGCTGCTTTTCCAACCAACTGATCCAATTTGTATGAATTATCCTTCATTTCTTGGATATTAAATTTAAGCAGTTTCTTTGAATTCCGGAAAATGCGCAGTTTACCTCGTAGTAAAACAAAACTGCACGCGTGACGCATAATCGTGAGTAGAAGTCTGTAAATGTGGCAAATTAAGGCACCTGACTCCAGGAGCGTTCTCTCGGCTCGTCTCTCTGAGACAAACGTGTTCGGATCCCAAAGAAACCATCGTGGTTTTCCTGTGGTTTTGGCTCGGTTCATTCTGAGAGCCGAGAATCACAGTCAGAGCAAACGGATTCAGAACTCGCTGGGATGTATTTTACACGACCGCTTTTCTCTTTCAGATCGGATCATGATTCGAAGAGTCAAGTTAAAATGAGCTGCTGTATAATCATCACACAGACGATGTGCTCGAAGGAAACGAATGCTCCCCTCAAGTCCTGAGGATTTTTTGAAAGTCTTGCATTGATTTCTGAATGCATTGTGACCCTAGAGTACCAAACCAGCTCCGTCTCTGCACTGATGTCTGGTTTGTTATGATCAGACGATATTTGTTTGAGGTAAAACTATTAGAAAATCTGCAATCCGAGGGTGCAAAGAAATCTAAATATTGAGAAAATCTTCAAATGAATTCTTAGCAATGCATATAATCAAAAATTAAGTTGTGATATTTTTACGGTAGAACAAATATCTTCAAGGAACACGATGTTTACTTAATATTCTAATGAGTGTTGTAATCTGTAAATATAGCTGCGCAGCTGATGACCGCTTCTGTGCTCCAGACTTTATTTGTGCACGTCTTCATTTTTTAAAAATGCACATGCTCTTGACTCACAATAAGTTCGTAAACGATCCACCCTGCGAGTTTTTTCTGGTCTGATTCATGTAATTTCCGAACATTCGTATGCGTTCAGTCCGACTGTGAGCCTCGATCTCACCGATGAACTTCTTTCCAAACTGCATTGAAACCAACGCCCGAACCCTGACACGCTCCCAAAATAAGGCTTTGGGGTGTAGGCACACAGAGGTCTTTGTCTAAGCTAGCGTGAGAATCCGCTTCTAATAGTGTCCAAACACTGAGCAGTAATCCACTCGTCTCTCAAAACAACAACAACACGACCACATCAGACGACTGAAGAAAGTACTAAATATTTCTGTCTGTAAAGTAAATGCTGGTGGAGAATCTGTGTGTAGTTCAGGGACAAACGCGTGGAGAAATGAAGGTTCAGTGGATAAAAGGTCAGCTTTAGATGAGAAAATAGATCAGAGACATCTGCACATGAACCAGAGAAAACTGGCCTTGTTTAAATCTAACCTGGAATCAACGTTTGGCAGGCGTCTTGTGTTCAAAACATCTAGACTAAATGGAACTGATTGGAATAAATAATCAAAATATCAGATCATTAATTATTATTAAATAATGAATAGTTATTATTATCATCATCTAAAAATAAAAGCTTTATTTTTGTTCAAATTTATTATAATAATAGAAGTAGCATTAATTAATACTATTATCATAATTAAACAATAATACAAGCATTCATTAAAATAATAAAAATAATACCAGCGTTAAGTATTAAATAATAATAATGTTGTTTAAAATAACATCAATAAATAGCAGCACTATTAAATATTTTACTATTATAAATAATATTATTTCCAATAATATAATAATTTATAATAATAATTTTTTATTAGCAACAAAACTATTATTGTTGTCGTCATTAATAATAATAATAATGTGAGGAAGTCAGATGTGCTTCATGCAGCCTTTGATTGAGTTCCCACATGGTTAGGCCAGAACGCTGGGACAAAGAGATGCAAGAAAAGGCAGAAGAGAGCAGCTAGAGGGCGCCAGAGGCAGAGCTGTGAGCCGTTAACAGACACACACACGCAGAGCAAACACCTGCAATGCAACAGTTTCCCTGTGCTAAAGGACAGTGTTCATGATGGCGTTGTAAAACAGACGATACCCGACACTAGCTTATTGAGGATACTTTGGGATTAGGTTAGCTTGGTTGTCAATGCTTTGACATTCTGCATGAGAAAGAGTGAATACTGACGGATGCTAGCAGTCAGGGAGCATCTCCCCGCGGCGAGGCTTTCCCACTAGGGGAGGTGCACCAAATGTTGTACGCACACAACCGCCAAGTAGCTAGCATAACAGAGATAACGTTAACGGTCAGGCAGTAAAGCACCGTTTAAGCTGCAGGCTTATGGAGACGCCTTGAGGTAAACAGTACAGCATTTGAGTCGGAAAGGAATAAATAAGTACAAGACTTAGTGTTTCTTCAAATTAAAACCAAAAAAGAAATCCAATAAAACCAAAGCAAACATTGAAATGGTGTGAATGAATGAAGAGAGGTAGTTCATTTTGGTTAACAACGGCACCTGGTGGTTTGTGTTGTCCTTAAAACAATCAGCATTCAGACAGTCATCAACGATTCGTTCACCCGCTTCGTCGTACGTACATGAACGTAAATATCCTTCAGCTGGACTCGAGAAACTTGCGCGGCTTCCAAAAGTCAACGCTCTCTCGGAGGAGAAGTGCAGCGCGAGCGCCGGGTTTCTGAAGTCTAGCTGAGCGGCGCCAGATCAAACTAGAGCTTCGCCAACTACTGAAGCGCTAGCTTGATCCATCGCCTTCGATTCAGTCGAGCACATCCAACAGAGAAGAACGAGCTCCTCAGGATCCCTGTGGATGCAAAGAGTTACAATAACTGATCCAAAGTGCATACTGTCCAGAAGATGTCTCCTACACCACAAAAAACACTCTTCCTCAGTATTCTCGTCTTGTTCTGTTGTATAAACATCAAAAACATGACTGAATCGGGATGCATCTAATGGATATGTAAAATGACAAAATATTTGATACCGTTTTCTGAAAATATCGGAATTTTGTTTGTTTTTGCATAAAACGAGTGAAGCTGCCAACGGTGAAAGACAAACAAGTCTTTGATTTAAAACTATTTTTGTTACCCCATTAGCAGATATTTTTGTTTTAAGTAGGAATGTAACGATTCACACGATTTTGATTACTTGATTCGATTTTCTTCCCTTTTATTTTTTTAAAAAGTTGAAGACATTATGCAGTAAATGAGAAGCTGTCCTTTGAAATATAAATTGAAATATAACAAACTAAACTAATTTAATTAAATTGTAATTATAAAACAAACCCAGAGTCACATTTTAAACTACTTTCGACTGGCTCGAGGTTTCATCGTTACGTCCCTAATTTTAAGCAAAACTAACTGAACTTTTTGAATATTTTGAAAATACCTAAAATCATTTCAATTGTCAAGTAAATGAATCCCGATTCAAGAACTTTTCGACCTTTATACTGAAAAACAAGACAAAAATAGTAAGAAAAAAATAGTTTTTTTGCAGCATATGCATCTACGACAAACTCCCCCTCGTGAAAATACTGATCAACGGACACCGGAGCGGCAGAAACCCCCCGTTTTTCCATTCATAACGTCCATCCGTTGACACCCAATGAAGCAAACCCAAATCTGGCGGGACTCTCGCGGTTGGAGGTCCTTTCTCTTGTAGCTTGGTTGAGGTGGCGAGAGCAAAGCCTCCTGCAAAAAATCCAGAGCGGGGGTTTGTTTCCCTTGTTGATCGAATGCAAGCGATCCAGGATCTGAGGGTGAAAAGGGCCATTCGGAGTTGCGGAAACACTCAACGGCTGGTAATCCAATGTTCTTTAGCGCTAGCAGAACTAGTATAATCCAACCAAAGCTTATCGTAACTGGTATGTACACATATTTGCAATCCAGTTTATCGTCCGCAAGGCGGTCTCGCCACTGGAGGACGGCGTTCATCCAACTCTTCCAGCTAAATTAAACAGGGCATCGACATTTTTTTTTTCCGTTAGCAGCCAACGTCTGGACGAGCCCCTCTTCCTGTTTGACCCGCGTTACTGTTAAAGCTTCGTTGAGTCCTTTGAACGGACTGTTACGTGTGTTTGTCAGATTGGCTGGTTTGAGGCAGCGGTTGTAGCAAAAACGAAAACAAAAGCACCAGCTTCGGGTTGAGTTTGCGAACGCGGAAACAGCTAATGCAGCTCAGCAGCAGTCTGGTTGAGATGTCTCGTCGATTTGCGGAAATAAAAATATAACCTGTTTGATGTCTCAGAAGTCGTACAAAACTAAGCCATGATAATCGTTTATAAACAATAAAATTCTATGTGGAATTCGCACCTAAAAGCATCAGGGATAGATACGGTTGTAAAAGCTTATTATGTCACCCGAGAGAGAAAAAGACACCAAAACATATGAAAATATCTGATTTGCATATTTCTCCCAAGCTTCTTTTCAGCTGATTAACTATGTAAGCCTATCTTTTCATTAGACCTATGTACAGAAAACAATACGAGTGGTATTTACAGCTCATGACCACAAGAGAGCAGCGCGGGAACTTCTGGAATGGGGGAATAAAAAGAAGTGAATAAGGTTTTGTGTTGAGTTGAAAGAAATGTTTTGGACGTGCATGCAAATCGGTGCACTCGTGCAACAATTTACAAAGACCCCTCCAAAAACGTGGTTTTACAAATCATTTGAGTATGTAAATGTTTGTCGCCGGACACAAGCTGTCGCAGTTTAAATGTAAAATAGTTGATTGGCAATTCTGCTCACGTTTCATGAAGGAGGCCCAATGTTTGAAGACGTGGCATGACAAAAATAATGACAAAGCTCTACTCTATTGTAGTGATGGACTACAATGAAACGTATCGGTTTGACATGGATTTTAATGTCAAGATCTGTGATGGAGGGTAAAGTAAGGCCTTGTCTTTAACTAAATCCACCAAAGATCCAGGTAATAAGAGGTCGAAGCAGCTGGATATAGCCTTGTTATGAATGATAAATAATGTTGAGCAGCATTCTCTGGGGCTGGTTTCTGCACTTCGGCTCTCTTGTGGTCAATTCAGATTCTAGCTATACAGACATTAGACCTACAGTCAGGCCTCCTCTCTCAGGTTAAAGTGTGTGTGTGCGTGTAGTATGTCTATAATGCATCCGCCCTGGACATACAGATCAACATATCAACCAAGCCAATTGTAAAAGTTAGTAAAAGTGGCTACTGTCCCAAAACCAAATAGACTCTGAACATACTACATAAAAAGCAGCTCATGCAAATAGCACTTGACCTGACTTGCAATTGATAGAAGTAGACACTGGTATGTCACTAATCTAACAACGTGACACTCTAAAACACAAAACAAAAAATTTAAATTTTGCAAAACTAAATTATATACATTTAAACAACGTATAAATTATAAATGTATATAATAAGATTATAATTACAATATATAAAATTAATTAATTACAAATAATTATGATTCTATTATTATATTAATAATAATAATCTCAGATTATACATTTATATAATATACAATTATAAACCCATAACAAACATAATATTAAAAAAAACATAAATCTTTTGAACTGCAACAATGCCACTGAATAAAACATTTCAAATTGTTCCTATGCCCCTGAAATCTGTTTTTTTAACACTTTGTGTGTTGCAATGCATTATGCAGAAAATGATATAGACACATATATTTATGAATGTAACCCTGGACCACAAAACAAGTCATAAAGGTAATATAATTTTTTTTTTATTGATAATCATGCATCATCTGAAAGCTGAAAATCTGGAATCTGAGGGGGCAAAAAATCTGAATATTGAGAAAATTGCCTTTAAAGTTTAAATGAAGTTCTTAGCAATGCATATTACTAATCAAAAAATATGTTTATATATATATATATATATATATATATATTTATGATAGGAAATGTACAAAATATCTTCATGGAACATGATCTTCACTTAATATCCTAATGATTTTTGGCATGAAAGTAAAATGGATGATTTTGACTCATGCGATGTATTACTGGCTAACCTGTGCTCCAGGGTCACGTATGATGTCTTGAAACGCTGCCTACTTAGGGATCTTACTACATTTTGGAACAGAGCCACTGTGTATTTGAATTCCATTTAATTTTGTCAACTAGTGCACTTTCACACACACGCACGCACACACACTCTTATCTACGCACAGGAACTAGAAGAGCCTGCTAATCCTATTACAACAGAGGATCACCTGGCCATACATTTTCATTTAATACAAACCACTTCTCTTCTCTCTCTCTCTCTCACTCTCTCTCTTTTAAATATAAATATTAGTTTATATGCATCGTTCTATCCATACATTATTAATACATTCCTCTGGGAAATCCCCCATAGCTTAGAGCCGTGCAGCCCCCCGTGAGCGGCCAGGGGGCTCTCGGACGCTAGGACACCTCGCTGCCGAACACCTCCAGCACCAGCGGGGTCAGCTGCATGCTGTGCTCGGGCTGGAAGGACAGCGAGCGGTACTGCTTGGAGTGCTCCTCGTTAAGGCTGCGCAGGTCCGCCAGCTTCTGGATCATCTTGGCGTACAGCAGACGGCCGCCGGGGTGATTGATCCGGATATACGCCTGCAGGACGTCACACAGACGGTCCTGCAGCTCCTCGATCCGAGCATGGTCCTGAACGCCCGGCCGATCTGCAGAGAACAGACACAGTCATTCAGAACAGAAATTTCACAACAAAACCCGCCCAATGGCTATCCCGTTTCCTCCGCTAAAAATAGCATTTGAGAATAAAAAAATATTATTGGTCAGGGTTCCCCTGCTAAATTTGCATTAGGATATTATTGGGGTCATTTCAACCCAAGGACATCAAATACAACCCTCGGCAACATTGCTTTTCTGGAAAATTGGGCAGGTTTAACAATGGACTTGGCAACACTGCTGTAAATGCCTTGAAGATGGATATCTGAAATGAACATTAAATGTTCATTTAAAGCGCTAAAAATGCATGAAAAATATACACTAATTTTTCTATGTTTTTATTAACTGAAATAAAAATTAACTGAAATATATTTATAATATATATTTATTTTTATTTTTATAAAATATATTAATCTAAAGTACTAAATGCTAGCGTTTATGTAGACTTAATAATAAAATTAACATTTTTAATAAATTAGTTAGTTTCCAAGGCAACATTTCTGATTTTCATCTGGCTTCGGTTGAATTGCTAAAATAAAAAAAAAATACAAAATTTGTTGAGAATGTTATTGGGGTCACTTCAATCCGAGGACAGTGTTAAAGCAGCCAATTCTGCGGGAAAACAGTGGATTTGGCAAAACTGCTGTAAATGCCTTGACTCACAGATAGTTAGCGTTACTGTAAAAATACAAGGTTGTTTTTCCCAAATCCAACGTTGCGTGTCCAGAGGCGTGCAAAACAAAAAAAACAAAAAAAAAAAAATCACACACAAACACACACCTGGAGACAGCAGGCAGATGGCCATCAGCAGCACATGCTCCTCTTCATGCATGTTCAGCTTCTTTAGACCAACTTGAAACTTCACCAGTGGCTCCAGCAGCTCCAGAGTGTGACCCGCTACACACACACACACAGGTCAGAGAATGTGAGTGTGTGCGCGAGATAGAGAGAGTGTGTGTGTGTGTGTGTGCCTCTTACCCTTGGTGACGTCATTGACGCAGTATTTGAAGTCCGGTCCTCCACAGCTCCAGCTCATGTCCTCCAGACTGAAGGACTGATTGGAGCGCAGCATGATGATCTCAATAGCACTGGACTTGAGCAGAGCGATCTGATCTTCTGCTGTCAGGTCCCTGAAACACACACACACAAGCTTTATGAACAACAAAACTCATGTAGACATTTAATTCACAGGAAATACATGAACTGTAGACCTTGAATGCAAATGATAAAAGATTTGTAATGTTCTGATTGAGCTCCAGCAGCACAAAGGAAGATTCATTTAAAGCTGTTTCTTCTTTAGAAAGTGCTGTGTGAAGATCCAACATCAACACTTGCTGAGAGCCAAACAGGGAAAAACTGGCTTTGCTAAGTAAATAAAAGTAAATTCATCACCATTTAACTGTTGTTAGAAGATGGTGGACATTAGTTACGCTGTTATTTTGGTATTTATTTAGAATTAACTTTTTGATATTTACAGTTTTAGTTATTTTTGCTTTTGATATTTCTTGTTTTTTTTATTTATTTAGTTTAATTTATTTTCATTTCTATTTCAGTTTTATTTTTAGGACTTTAACCTAGGTTATTTGTTTTGTTATTTGTTTTAGTTTTAATAATTTTAAGTTCTTCAATTAAAACATATTAGATGAAAACCTTCAAATTTCCAGTTTCATTACATTTTCTATTTGATTTCAGATTTGTAAAGTGTTTAATCACAATTAATCCATACCCAAAATAAACGTTTTTCTTTTTATAATTTAGGTATGCATACTGTGTATATACAAAAACACACACATACAGTGTGTTTTAAAAATATGTATATTTTATATTCATATAATTTATATCTCAATATATCTATTACATAGATGTAAGATTTTTCTTATATATACACAATATGCATGTGTGTTTACTATGTTATTTTTAATGCGATTAATCGTGATGAAACATTTGACAGTACTACAATTCATGCAAATTATTTTTAAATGTTTTGATAGTGTAAAATTTTATTATTTTTTTAGTTTTAGTACGTCTATATCAGTTGAAGTAATTTTAATACTTCAAACATGGCAAGATTTCCTATTTTCATTCACGTCTTTAAAAAGTTTAAATCAAATATATCATATTTCAATGAATGAATATATTAAACTGCATAGTATATGCGTAGTTTAAACTGAATTGTGAGAGAAAATAAAACAAATGCTTAATTCCTGGCTAATGTAATGCTCACATCAGGTAAAAAGAGTCGAGTCTCACCTGAATCCAGGGATCATCTTGGCGAATCCAATGACCTTCTGGATGCTGTAGCTGACGAGGTCGGCGAGGTGTGGTAACATGGACATGCGTGAGTTGTCTTCCTCGCTGGAGTCTGGACTGCCACCGCTGTCCTGGTACATCATCAGCAGATTACTGAAGTTCAGCTTAGCGTCCACAGACTCTACAGGACCACGATACCATGCGTCAGACACAGCACATACACCAGAACCAGAAATAGAAACGTGACATATTTTGCATTAAGGTGCATGATTGTAAATGTAAATATTTGGAAAAAAATATGCCATGGGTATATTTACAATATATTTATATATAATATAAATTTAAATGCATACAGGTAAATATTATTTTTGAAATATATACTGTATGTGTGTGTGTATTTATTATAAATGAGCACGGTACAATTTTGCAAACATTATGCAAACAAAACCTTTCATTTTGGATACGATCAATTATTTGACAGCACTAGTATCTAATAATTTAAATCAATATAAATTTACTTGAGAAGCAAAGTCAAAACATTTATTTCGACTATATAACTTGTAGATGTCAATTACAATGCATATTTTGAAAAGCTTTTTTTCTCTACTTCATCAACAATTACACACCAGATATTCTGGTGGTTTTTACTGAGGGTTCAAGCATCACTAACCTTGAGTCTATTATTGCACTTAATCTATTCATATCTGTACATTTCAACTACAATGCATAATTTAAAAAGTTCTCTCTCCATTTCAGCAACACTTACAAACACCAAATTTAGTAGTTTTATTCCTCTCTATATTCTGAAGGTTTTTACCGAGGGGTTTGTTCAATTTTCTTTCACATTGATTTATATAACATTTTATTCCTAAAAACATGGTGAAAAGCCATTTATTTGAAGGACCATGAGATTTTTCTCCACTTCAGTAGCATTTAACTACACCAAATTTTGGAATTTTATTCCTCTCTATATTCTGAAGGTTTTTACTGAAGGGATTTTTCATGCATCATTCACCTTGAGTTTATTATTGCATTATTGCACCATTATTGCACCTATTTGTGCCTGTACATTTCAATTACAGTGCGTATTTAAAAAGGTTTTTCTCCACTTCAGCAGCACTTACATATACCAAATTTAGCATTTTTATTCCTCTTTATATTCTAAAAGTTTTTACTGAGGGGTTTGTTTATAAATCATTTTCATTGATTTACAAAACAATCTGTTCCTAAAAACATGGCAACATGTGCCATGTCAACGTCTGTTGACAGTATTTTCTAATTCTTTACCAGAATCCTAAATCCTAGCACTAGAGCCCAAAAACTCTAGGGTGAAATTATATTTAACTCCATTCACCAGTGATGCCTTGCCTTAAGCACTGGTGTCAAAAGTATTCATATTCATTACTCAAGTGTAAAAATACTGGTTTTAAAACTACTTGAAGTATAAAAGTAATGTAAAATGCCATTAAGCACAAAAGCTTGCAAAGTGTTACAAAGTTAGCATAGTGTCTTGGTTCATTGATTTATATAACAGGTGTTGGTTTTACTGCTTATAATTATCTGAATAAATAAAGCAATAGAAGTCTATGGAGTAAACCCATTTAGATAGCTTAGTAAACGTGTGTGTGTGTTACCTGGTGAATGGTTGAATGAATCTGACGAGGCGTCAGACAGTGAGTGAAGAGATGCAGCTCGACTGGCACTGCGGGTGACCGGTCCCTCACGAACTGGAGGCTAAACACACAACACATTTAATATTACAGACTACTAGACACACTCTAAGAGAGGAAATCCACAGGATGTGTTCAGAACCGAGCCTCCATTAGAGAAAAAAACAAACATCAGCAATAACTACACTTATAAAACATCACTCATCATGAACTCCAGCTCAGGTTTCACGAGGAGAACTCGAGCCCAAACTCTGCTCGTAAATGAAATGACTGTAAAAAGAGCCTCTACATCAACCAACATTCAGTCTTTAATAGGGATGCAATGATTGTAGATTTTGTTGGTACGATTGTTGTCTGAAAAATAATCACGGTTTTACCATTATGATGATTATAATGCATTTATTATGCATTACTAATGTATGAAATCACATGAACACTCGTTAGATATTAAAGTGTTATTTATCACAACAGAAATAACACAGTAACCATTAATACAGCGCACTTTCATCTCTTTCATCTTCTTTCGCGTCAGGTGGTTCACGCCGTGCATTAAAAGCGTTTATGAAACATCTAGCTGTCCGTTATTCATTATACATTCATTCTTTAGCAGCAGTTTTTTACGGCAATATTTAAATGACACCTTCTTGGTGTACCCAGAATGCTCTCTCACTACCAACAGACTTATCTCAGGTGGAGATAAAGCATCTGTTTAGTCCACTGTCACAGTTTGTAATGCGTGTAGTAGCCTCGGAGGCCCGTGTCTCTATATTTTGTCATTAGGAATAATCATCATATCAGAATCTAAAACATATTCACACAGAAAACAGCTATTGTAAATTAGAAAATTATTTCACAATTTTTCTATATTTTTGATCAAATAAATGCAGCCCCGTTGAGCAGAGGAGACTTTTGGAAGGTGTTAGAAGCAGACGGGACCGACCCTGAATCGGACGAAGTCGGAGTACGAGTCGTCGTAGGTCTTGTGATGCGCCTCCACTAACGTGTTGATGATCTGCATCTGCTCATCACTCAGACGAGGTTTACGAGCCTCCCGTGCCGCCTCCTCCTCCTTCCTCCTCAGGATCAGGTCCTTCTTCCTCTGCACCTCCTCGTCTGTCAGAATGACTGAGACACAGACAGAAGCAGTTACACAAACCATCTCACTGTGGTACGAACTCCACCACATTCTTACAGTAGTGAAGCTTTTCCAGTAGCCTGGGTTATTAATGGCAAAAAAATTAAAACAAAAAACATATTTGCATTACTTGACATAATATAATGTAATATATATATATAGATTAAAGAAGATAAAATTCTAAAACAGACAAAAAAAAAAAATCCTAAAATTCTCTAATAATTTGTTTTTAAGTAAAAAAAAAAAAAAAACTACTAAAAGTAACTACAAAAAAATATATATAAAAATGCATACTAATTTAAAATATGAACTACAACAGCATATTAATGACACGCCAGTTTAAACAGTTAATTTTTCCAAACAACCTAGTTCACACAGACGTTTTCTGTCCCTGAATTCAGTACGCTTCATTTGAATCAACACTGACTCAGTACTTCCCTGTGCAACATTTCACTCGTTTCTGTAGCAATGCATTCAGTCAAGTTCTGCCAAGTCCACTATAAAAATGAGTTGTAATGAGTGCAAACTGTAGCGCAGCTGATGTGAAGCCTGGCTGTAGCTGAGCTGTAGACGAGTCCGAGAGTGTGTTCAGCAGCTCTGTGGGAGCGTGACGCTGACTGAAGAGCAGCGTGGATGAACACACTCTCTGTCGCTGATCTTGGCTCGCCGTCCGGGCTCCTGTGAAGGTGCGGGTGGCAGTTTTTCAGACACCCGGTGGGTGGCGGAGTACATACAGACGCTGACTGACAACCCAAGCATCCCGAGCGAGTTTCCCGGAGCGCTCTCGTGCCTGCCATCTGTACGTCTGTCTCTTACTCATGCCGCGCTCAACGATTTGAACCGCTCCCAAAAACACATTCACACACAACCCAAGGAATTAGAGGCCATCAGACAGAAACATTAGATGATGCACGTAATGATGAAAGATTATGAAGGCACGTATTCTTTTCTCTCATGTTGAATAAGATCAACAGATTTGATATGATTCCTTTCTTTTCTCATATAAAAAGTCATCTGCATGGTGAAATAGAACACAAGCAAAAACATAAATGAATAAATAAAAGAAGAATTAAAAAAATTATTCAATTAGTAAATAAATGTCAAATTATTACAGAAATAATTTAATATATTATGTATTATAATGTTTTAAGCTATTATTACTTTGAGTTTTTTCACTATATATATATAGTGTAATAAACACTTTTTATTTATTCATTTTATTTTACTTATCCAAAATATATTATATTATTTTATATATGTATATTTGTAGATCTTTTTTTTTTTACTTTTTAAAAATGTATAATATATTTTACTATTATTATTCATTTCATTTTATATAAAATTTACATTTAAATATTCGTATTATTATTATTGTTTAATATATATATATATATATATATATATATATATTTAGTAGGGCTGTAACGATACACCAAACCCACGATTCGGTTCGTATCACGATTTTTGACCCACGATTCGGTTCGTA
>JAUMHR010000084.1:17608325-17622830 GCA_032361145.1 Enteromius fasciolatus
CCCTCCCTCTATAACTGTTCTGTCTCGCGGAGGAGCTCATTTGTGTGCATCTGTGTGAAACACGCATAGGTAAAAAACAACGACAGAACGAATTTCACAAATACATTTTTATTTTGTAATTTTTTTACCATGTATATATTTTTTTACGTGTATATATTATTTATATGTATAAATAAATAAATAGTATGCTAAATATCAGCATATTACATAAATAAAAAATAAGAAATATAAAAATACAATTTTATATATAAAAATGATTTAATAATTTTTACTTTATTTTTACTTTAACACCTTTATGTTAAGTTTAAGTAATCTCAAGACTAAAATATATAAATAATTTTCTTTACTTTTGTATTTCATAATAGACACAATAAAAAACATAAATCATGTTAAAAAAATAGACAAAAATATTATTATAATAATATATTGTTATAAAAAAATCTAACAATAAAAGTGAAATATATAATAAATTATTATTAATAAGACTGACATTTTCTAACAAATGAAAACTGCTGATCTTGAAAGTATGTTTGAACAGTCCTGTGTAACGAATCAAGCGGTCACAAACATCACCTTTGACTCCGCCTCTTCCGGTAATGTTACAATGACATCACAGCGCCCTGAGGTGTGAGATCAGCGCCTCATTGGCTACAAACAGCACTGACCTTTGACCCACTGTCCTCGGCCAACCGTACACGACGCACAAAGAAGCTCTTTTATACACGACTGTATCCGTTTTCTCTTAAAGTAGCGATCTGCCTTCCCCACGACTCCCACCCGCGTCTGAATAAATCTGGGTCGCTCATTGTGCAACTTCATGGAGAAAAAGCATCATTGTTGGCTTTCCCTTTCCCTCTCTCTCTCTCTAGAAACCATGACTGTTTTCCTCAGATGAACTGAGTGTGTGTGTCCCTTCAAAACACTTCAACTCACTGGAATTAACATGCAAACAAAGCAGATTATTTTTTCCATTAATGCGGTTTTCTAATGCTCACAACACCTTGGCAACGGCAAGATAATCTAAAGAAAAAAAAGATAATCTAGTTAAAACAATACTAAAAAGCATTTTTAAATGAGGTTGGTTTCACTCTGACAAACTCTCAAAACATCTCTCATGTGGAAATATGCCATATGTTAAATTAAAGACAGACATCTTACATAAACACCACCTGACTCATAAACACAAGAGATTATATATAAACACTCAGTTATAGTTTCATAATGAGAAATCATGTTATTGTAGATCTCAGGATTTCATTGATCAAGTTTAATACGTGCAAGAGTCTAACCTGAAGAAATTATATATTACAAACATGTAGTTATATATTGTAATCCTTCCTCCATATATATTTAAAATATAATTTTAAAATATCTAAATATTTTAAATTTGCTACATATTTAATATATATATATATATGTGTGTGTGTGTGTGTGTGTGTAATAAAATAAATATTTTAATTTTAGAAAAGTTAAATGTTTATGAGAAATTAAAGGATATATATTTATTATAAATGTATAACTAAATAATAAAATGACACATACACACACACACATATATACACACACACACACACAGTGTTGGGGAAAGTTAGTTGATGTAATGCATTATTTGTGTGACATTGTGTTACTCCCTAGAAAGTTCAAAACTCTTCAGCAATGAAAAACAAAACAATTTTTTTTATTTAAATTATGCACAGTCACATTTAGTCTAGAACTACGCTGTATTCACACACATGTATAAATAACTAAATGTCACATGTTAATGTGTGTGTGGAGTGTGAGCTGCTGACAGCGTGAACAGTGTGTTTATGGTCTGTGCTGGTTCTTTCATATGGTAATGTCTGTGGGGGCCGTGGTGACCCGTGTGTGACCTCTGACCCCATGTGACACTCACATTCCTTCATCATGCCGATGTCGACGCAGCGCTTCAGACGGCAGGCCTGGCAGTGACGCCGGTTATCTTTGGTAATGGTGCAGTTCCCACTGAACGGACAGGTGAAGCTCGCCTTGCGCTTCATACTGCGCCTGACAGAGACACAGAGTATATTAGTACTATATTATAATTATTATTATTATTATTAAACACCAACTAAACTCAACAATTCAGTTAATTTGGAAGAATCCATCCATGATGTGTTTAACACTTTTCAATAATTCTCCATTTCAATAATTAATCAATTAAAAATGAACACTTCCTGTGCTGTACAATAGAGGTTTACAGTTACACTAAATCTCTGCTATTACTCAAAAAATAAAAGTTAATTAACAATTTATTAAAAATGTTAGCATCAATAACACTACACTGCAGTTACAGTGAAAGTACATTCTGCTGTACAATAGTAACACATTTCTGTCGTAACTGCTACAGAACCAGACTTTTATTTTGGCGGGATGTAGTGACAGTTTCCTCTGATGCATTATACTTCCGTATTTCACCATATTCTATTCCATGTTTACAGCTGGACACGGCTCTGTCTGTGTTTTCCGCATCTAAAAAAATCTGACATACATCTCAACGAGAGCTCGACCAATCAGAGCAGAGGTCAGGGCAGACAGGTCTCTTAAAGGTACAGTATCAGTGAGAACCTGCAGGAACAAGCCAAAACATCCCGCATTCAGACGGCGTTTTATTTCAGCGACGTCTTTGACTATAGAGAGGCTCGGTCACTCATAAACAGCCTCCATCAGTTACATATGCTGGGATTCTTCAGCCTGGTAATAAAAGTGAGCGTCTAACGAGCTGCAGATGCAGATCACGCCTGAGCGAATGACCTTTGGGCGGATTTAACGGATGAAAATAACACCTGCAACAACCGTGGCCTTTTTCTATACTCGCTGACAGAACTACTACAGCGTAAAGGCTGCTGTTTTTACCAAAAAATATAACAACATAATAATAATAATAATAAATCTAACATGTGGAATATTTTATATTACAGTTCAAAATTTTTAAATAATTACAATTTCTAATTTTTTTTATAATTATAATTTTAATTATAAATTATTATTATTAATGTTGTTGTTGTTGAATAAATAAATAAATAAATATTACCTGGAATATATTATACTACTGGTCAAAGGTCTGAATTCATTATTATTAGTATTTTTTTATTATAATAAATCAGGATCAGTGACAGAGCTTAATAATGAATTAAAATAAATATAATTCCAATAATAAAAAATGCTAATTTTAACATTAAATAATTCACACTACTGGTCCAATATTTGGATTGTGTTTTTATGGATTGATAATTTAGTGCAAATTCATTTAATAATTTAATTCATTAAATTAACAATAACACATTTAATTTAATATTTAATTAAATATTTACTTTAATTTTAAAATTGAAAAAGAAAAGAAAATTGAGCTATATATATTTTTTTTTTTTTATTTAATTGTTTTTATTCATAGTTGTGTTACAGTACACCAGTAATACTTTAAAGTTTGATTATTGTACTCCAGTAATAATATTCCACACTACTAGTGAAAGTCTGGAACAATTAACAATTTTTATGCTGTCCAGACAAAGTTTTTAAAAACCTATTTTGCTGCATTTATTTGATCAATAGTGTATAATGTAAAATTAGAAAATATTATAAACATTCAAAATAGCCGTGTTAAAATGTAATTTATTTCTGTATTTTCAGCATCATTACTCCAGTCTTCAGAGTCACATGATCTTCAGAAATCATAATAATATACTGATTTACTGAGTATTATGTAACAGTGTTGAAAACAGTCGTGCTGCTCAAGCTGTGGTGTATTTTATTTCTCAGGATTCACAGATGAATAAAGTTCAGAAGAGCATGGCGGTGGTGTTTACCTGAAGAAGCCCTTGCAGCCCTCGCAGGTCATGGCGTTGAAGTGGAATCCGGTGGCCTTGTCTCCACACACTCCACAGATCCGCGGCGCGTTGCGGTCAAACTCATCCTGACCCGTCGCGGACGTGCTCACGGCCATGGGGTCCATCACTGAAGGAGAGCGAGAGCATCAGAAACACATTCACAAACATCACTTACACTCTTACAACATCTACAGAAGGACACCTGAGAACATCCAAGGATAGTTTCACCCAAAAATGGACTTTTGCTGCAAATATCCTCCTCCTCCTCGGTTCATCAAAGATGTATTTGAGTTTGTTTGTTCATCAGGTTTGGAAAAATGCACACTTTCTCAGCAGTGGAAGTGAATGGGTGCCGTCAGAATGAGAGTCTGATAAAAACATCAGAATAATCTACAGCACTCCAGTCCATCAGTGAACATCTGGGGAAGACAAAACCTGAAACTAATCCAGCGTTAAGAGGTTTTTAATTTAAATGCCGTAATTCATAATCCTGAGAAAAAGTGTTGTGGTCTGAATCGGGAGAGAAATCTGCACGAAAACACAGTTTACAAGCCAAAACAAGACGGGAGATGCACTGGACTCATATTCACGTTAAAAACATCTTTACTGAGACACTGATGTAATGCTGCCTTCCTCCAGATCTGATGAAAACACAAACTCTTCCTGGACGGCCTGAGGGTGAAGAGACTGGCAGAAAATGCTCATGTTTTGTTGATTTATGACTTTATCCCACCATCTGTCACTGATGGTGTGGATTACCGCAGGACTCACACCTGTGTGTGTGTTTGGGAATAATGAACGCTCATCGGGTGAAGATACGGTTACAGAAGTGTGTTGCATAAAGAAGAGAGCATCTACAGGTCAAAGGTCGCCGAGCGCAGAGGGAAAGAAACAAGGCATGTGGCGGATCTGGTTTCCATGAATACTCACACCGAAAGCATTTCTAGCAGCTATGATGATAATAATACGAGTGTGTTATTCTGCTGCTCGTTCCTGGAAGAGAGCTTGTTTTGCTCAGCGAGAGGACAAACAGAAGAGCAAGACCTGAATACACATGCACGCACGCACGCACACACACACACACACACACACGATGCTGTTGTGCATGCAAGAGAACAAAAGCCTTTTGGTCAGTAATCAGTTCGGATGCTTCAGATGAATCCGTGCAGCTGTGTTTTGTTCTGTTCAACGTAAATGATCTTCAGACCAGCATCCGTGAGCTCATGAAGAAATGCCATGTCATCGGGAACCTTAAAATCAATATACATTTTTCCAGGTAAAACACACGGCTATATGTTTGTGTGTGTATTCTGCGCATATTCGCATGCACAAGACACTTTAAATATGTGGACATTACCATTTTAATTTATTTATCTGTATTTTCTCTGTACATTTTTATACTGTGTATTTATTTTAATTTTATATTTATTCTTTCTTAGTTAAATTTAACCTCTATTTTATTTTTCATATTATTTCCTATTTATAGTCTATTTGACTATAAATATTTATTGCACAATTAATCGTTAAAAGATCGCGACCTCGATTCGACCCCACACGATCTTAATCCAGCATTTATACGATTCAGCCGATTATATTTATTTTCAAGGACAGGAGACGAGCGTAACGGTCTGATCTCGAGATAACACGCACTCACTCACAGCGGGCGAGATGACGCCTGATGTCGCATGCGGTTTTGGCATTTCAGCTTCTCAGAGCGCACCGCGGGTCATGTGACAAGAACCAACCAATCAGCTTCATCCTTTCCCGTAACAACATTAAACGTTCAGCCAAAATAAAGCAATAGTTAGTCAAAGCTGTACAGGGAACAGCTGAACCACAACTTGTAATGCAGTAGGCTAAATTGAATAGGCTATATTACGTTAATCTTTTGTTTTTGTTTATTATTGTTTTTATTAGTATTTTATAATATGAATAGTACTAACATTTTATTAAAATGACACTGCATTGTAAATTACATAGTTTTTTATTAAATTAAAATATATAATTATAGATGTATACATTTTAAATAAAAAAAATTTAAATAAATGAAAAGAGTTGCCTCGTGTGTTTATTATGATGACTATTAAAGCACATTGCAGTTTAAATCAGCTTTAACTAAACGTTATGTCACGGGGTATAAACGGTTCATAGATTTCTACTGGAAGTTATTGCTTTAATTTGGCCTTTATATTAATCTATTTTTGGCTTTGAACTAATGAAGTGATGCACAGAAGACGCTGCTTCACAAAACGAAAAAAAAATAAATGTCATCATGAAAGCGTTGTGATATTAGGATCATGCTTTGCATTCAATAAAAATGCAGATGAGCCTTTTCCATGACTTCACGTGCTCATAATAATCGTTGTGGAGTTCATTTGAGTGAACTTCTGTTCAACTTGTTCAGGAATAAACCATATCTCATGTTTCTGACGCAGACTGTCACGTGTTTCACAACCAGTTTCAGCCAGTTGTTTCTAACAATGTGGTCTGAGCAAAACAAAAGTATCTTCCAAGAGTGAAGAGAAAAAGAGAAGCTCAGCATAAACACAAACTTATCAGCGGAGGAGAAGAGTCATTACACAACGCTCTGGATACACTCAATCCATCCTCCACATCTCTGATATCAAATACATGAAGCTTTCAGCTTCTTCAGCTCTACAGATCTGATCATGAATCTTCAATATGCGTACATGCAAAATAGAAGGAATAATTCAGATTTCTCAAAGAAGTCTCTCTTGCTCAAATGTGTAGTACAATTGTGAAATATTACTATGATTTAAAGCAGCTGTTTTCTTATTGTGTGAATCTGTGTTAAAGTGTGATGTATTTCTGTGATGTTCAGCATCATTACTCCAGTCTTCAGTGTCACACGATCTTCAGAAATCACTCTCTAGAAATATTTCTGATTATTAGCAATATTATCAAGCTTTTTTGTATGTAAATATATATATATATATATATATATATATACACACACTTTGCAAAATTAATAACTTATTAAAATGAAATAAATAATTAGCATTGATTTTTATTAATCATTGAATAATTATTAATAACAATTATACATTCTAATAGTTTTTATTAGTATTTTAAAATATGAGTAGTAATAATTTATTATTAATGTATTAATGTAAAAATAAAAAATCTTTATGATGCTTACACAACAATTTACATATTAATAAACATATTTGGATGATTAAATACTGTGAATATTTTTTAAATTGTAAAATAATAATTCCTATATTTTTTTATATTTATTCCAATTACATTAAAAACACAAAATTATATTTTTTAAATTATAAAAATAAATTAAAATAATAATGTTATAATTATTATGCATATACTTATAAAGCAGTAAATCGGTATATTATTATGATTTCTGAAGATCATGTGACACTGAAGACTGGAGTAATGATGCTGAACATCACAGAAATACATTAATATATATTTTCACATTAAAATCGCTTTTTTTATTATTCTAATAATTCTTTACTGTTTTCGGTACTTTTCAAAGCAACACATGCAGCCTAGATGAGCAAAAATAGACTACATCTATTTTTAGATTTCTAATTTCTAATCTTTCTTCATTTTTATGTAGAATGTAGAACAGCAAGTTGAGATGCACAAACAGCAGGAGGAAGCGTGTGGAGTGTAGCTGTGGATCAGACACACACACACTGACCATTCTGGAAGCTCAGAGGCTCGCTGCTAACAGTCGAAGGCAGATCCCGGATCAGATCCGCTGGAATCCCGCTCGCACACCACCGAAGAACAACAACAACAACCGTAAAACAAGAAACGCTTCCAGCGCCGAGCTCGACCCAGATCTGCACATCAGAGACGCTGAACTTTAGACCTGGTTTAGCCCTCGTGAGGAAGAGAAAAGACTGCTGGCAGGCGGAGACGCAGAGGAACGGGGGGCCCGAAATCCCTGCAGAGGGGCCCGATTAGGGAGAGAAGAGCTGCGGGCGGGGCCTCGGCAGACACCAAACCAGCACAACACTCCCTACCTGAGCAGCACTAGAGCTTGCTCACTTCTGAGAGGAGAAAACGCAGCTTTTCACTTGGAACAATACAAAAATAATTAAAGAACATTTATATCAAAATAAAATAAATCACAAAAGCTATACAGAGTTGTTTAAAACCTATAAAAATCAATATCTGTACATCCATTCATCCATCTACGTATCTATTCAGATAGACAGACAGAGGCTGATTATAGAAATTATAGTAATATCTAAGTTAAATTGCCAACATGCTTCTAAAACTATATTATTATTATTATAGATTACTATAATAAGAAATAAATTTGTACATTTTACACAAGGTTTATTTTACACATTACATTTTCTATTGTAAAAGTAAAAAAAAAATCTGATTTAAATTATTGTAAAATACTTTACTTCTTTAGATTAAATTCTAGTACTGTACTCTGATTGAAGCCGGTGATGATGTAACATAAGTGGGGCAGGGGTTTATGGGTGAAGCTTCTAATGGAGAGGCGTGGCTTGTGAGGGAGTCATTCTCAGAATAGCACACTATTAAGCATAAATAACAGGAGCGACGTGCAAGTACGCCAATTCAGATCCAGCTTCAGATGAGCTTCTGCAGAAACACAGCTACAAGTGGCGCAGATGTTCTGCACGCTCCCAAACCTGATTACACACAACAACAGACCATCTTTCACAAACACCGCGGGCCAGAAGTAAAGCAGACGCATGTGTTCGATGCAGAGCCCACCTCACGCCAACTTTAACCCAGGTGAGGGAACGAACTGTACGCCAGCAAATAAAAATAACCCTGAGCGGACTGCTTCAGAGCGCCTGGACCCTACAAACACAACCAAACATCTCAGAGCGTCCCTGCAGAGCATGGCATCATAGAATAAGTGGCAGATCGTAATAAATAAAATCAATAATAAAATCAGAGCAAACTGCAATACTATAATAATGTATTTGAACGTATTAATCAGTATTCAACAAATAAACATTAAAGCATGTCAACATATTCTGTTGAAATACACCAAAATACCACCATGTGACCCCTTTAATCTAGGTTGCACTTAACCTTGTGGACTGCAAACATTGAGACTCGAACAAATTGCTTGCGAGCAAAAACGTGAATTAAGCCTGAATTGAGTAAATAGTGAAGTCAGAGTCAATATTGGCCTCGTGTTGGCTCCAAGTGTGCAAACAGCTTCTGTGAATTACATAACCGCTTCAGTCCGACTCCAGCTGAACATCTAAATAAACTCAATAAGGCCTGGCTGATAAAACGGCATCAATATTTAATAACAATACACCATTTTTGATATCGAAATAAAAAAAACTTTCAATATACAAATTTGTGGAAGTTTATTTATTTTTACTGCGTCTCGTATGTTTTTAAAGCTGTTGGTTTTAAGCTATGCATAAATAAATGATGCCGCTTATATAAATCGAATATAATTTTCTTATTATCAGAGTTAATTTAGACAGAATGCACGTTGATTTATAGACAGTTATTTTCTTGCGTTGTATTCGCTGCATTATTTTCTCATAGCGCCCTCCTGTGGCCTCGAGGAACAAGCCAAAAGTTTCCTTATTTAATCTGCATATAATTAGATATTTAGTTTTGATTTTGCCTTTGACTAAACACAAACAATTTAGTTTGTAGTGTTAAACTAACCCAATTTTATTGAGACAATGTAAACATTATTTCTATTGCTCCGTTTAAAAAAGGTGAAAAAAATAAAACAGTATATCGTTCATAATTTTTTTTAGCTATATCGCCCAGCCCTATGATTAATCATAATATATAAGCTCTTTGGTCGTTTTGGAGCTTGATGCTAACAGTCTAATCAAATTCAATGATCTATGCTAAGCTATGCTAAAAGAGCTTCGTCAGAACGCAGATCGGACGAATGGATTTAAAATCGGTAAAACTCAATTCTTTAACTCTAGGGGAGTTGGGAAATGAGCCTATTTTCAAAAATAGTGGAGTGCTCCTTTAAGAAAACAAATATGGATTTTAAAGAAATGAATTATTGAGGTTTCATCTGTAATACTGCTAAATATGAGCATCTGGTTCATCGTTATCAGCATAAACAGCAGCTGTCTGTGAAGTCTAGATCTGCTCACGACTCACAGAAGAACAACCACCCTTCTGTGCTTCTGTGCCACATTGTAATACGCACTAACAAAATGCACAAATATAAAGAAAATGACATAAAAAAAAAAAAGTTTAAGCATGTAAAAATGCTATAAACGGACGAGACAAACTGGATTGTGAGCACTGAGCAGATGTTATCGAGGCAGTCAAAAACCAGGCCTAACATACTGATAAGAGCAGAATCAGCACACAGACCCCTGACAATATACTCATCAATACACACTCGTTTCTGAAACTCAGCTCAACCTTAATTTGGCTAAATATGTATATAATGTGTTTCAGGGGCAAGAAAATAGATTTGCCATCTTACAGCAGCCTACGCTCATTAAGTGTTTGTTTCAATGTGACCAAAGTGAATGGAAAAATATATCTATTTTAATATATTTAAATATATACTTGTTTTGTTTAATTTCCACCGATGTGGTATGCTCTGCAGGCTGCAGGGGCGCACACACTGAAATAAACACAACCAGCACCATCTGATATTTTTACTTCATTATTTATTTTGTGATATCAATATGAAAATAGGATATTTTTTTTAATTAACTATTAATATTAATAACACAAATATTAACAAACAAACTCACTCAACACACACACATCATCACTCAATGGTAATAATAATTCATATTTTTTAATAATGTTAATCATTTTGAAAGAGTTTTCTGCTCATTTGCATTTATTTGATCAGAAATAAAGCAAAAACATAATATTACAGTTTAGAAAACGTTACTATTGTTATATATCGTTTAATGTCATTTTATCAATATGCCTATATAACAATAATTATTATTATTATTTGTTGTTGTAAAATCTATTATTCTTAGTCTTATATCTGTTATATAATTAAAAATAATGACTATTTAAGAAAAGTGCAAATGTAAAAATACAAAATGCTAATAATATATGCACACATTTCATTTAAACAAAGGTTTTGTGATTTAATAAGCCTTAACACAACTTGAGTTTTATTTTTATTAAACGTGTAGCCCTTCACTGCAGAAACACAACGTGTAAAACACACAAGACGTCTCCGATGGTCTGCATCTTCAACACACAGCAGGGGAGGTTTATGATGTGGGTCAAAGGTCACGAATGTTCTCGCGCAGCACATCTACTTACACTAGCTGTGCCGAAGGCTTCATATCATAAACACCTGAGAAACAATTTAACACAATTTAAGAAAGAAACAAAATACTGATTGGTGCAGATACTGGCAAGCTCCGCCCCCATCGGTTACGGTTGCTACGTCTGATAACACACACGAGAGTCAGGAAACACAGCAGGTTCATCCGAAACGCATGACAGCCAGCAGCTCTTAAAGCACTCCCGAGTTCCTCATCATTCAGAGCCGACTAAAGTCTACGTTTTATCTGCATGAAGGACTGAAATGACGACTGTACTGTCCTTGGCAAACAGCTTCTGTTGCCATGGCAACCCATTTCCCGCTCCACTAATTGATGTTTTTACCACTAAACGTTGAGATACAGGAAAATTGCAATCATGTCGGAGGAAAAGAGAGGAAAAACAGAAAAATGTGACTCATTCACCTTCAATAAACGGCAGCAGAAAAACCCAAAGTCATCGTGAAAACAAACAACTCCATCTCCAACAGGAAGTGCTACTAAAATGATATATCATTTCAGATACTTTTATATACTATTGAAGGGTATGCATATATACTGCATATTTACAGGAAGGTATTTTTGTAATTTGCAATTTATTTATATTCAATTATTGTATTACTTCACATAGATCTAGTATTTTAATAAAAATAATACATATAATAATTCATACTAATATTGCGTTGAAATCATAGCAGTGCAACAAATTGTATATGCATTTATATAAAATGTAAAAATGTATCATATTATTTTAGTGCTGTCAAATGATTGATTACATCCTAAATAAGTTTGTGTTTACATAATGTGTGTATATTTATTGTATTTATTTAAACATGCATGTAATACATTTAAGAAAAATGTTTAAATAATATATATATATTTATATAATAACAAATGTATATACATCCATGTATATGTATGTGCACTTATACTTGCATAATAAATAAACAGCATGCATTTTATGCAAACAAAAACTTATTTTGGATGCGATTAATCATTTGACAGCATATTTACTTGCATGAAATTTCACCGTCCTGTTCTGATGACATCATCGAGGCCGAGCGCGAGTACAGAGCGTCCCGACCCACTGCTTCGAAGAAAAACGCCATAATTACTCTCCACTTCAGCATCAGCCCGCAAGAATTCAATTTCCACAGGCTCACGTGTTCCCGGGAACATCAGAGAAAAACAGGAACATCCTCAACCTCTCAAACACAATCAGACACAACATCATATCCTCACAAGCTGTAAGACTAGAGATGAAGTGATCGCATGACATTTAATTATTTTTGTGCTTCACCCTAGTAAACAATAAATATACTTAAATGTTTTAGAAATACAATTATTTCATGCTCAGTATATTACATTTTCATATTTATGTACTTCATACAACGCCAGTTGTACTTTTAGTGTACTAAACTGGTTTACTTAAACCATCTGTATCTGTAAATATGTTAATAGATTTGTTCTGAAATAAATACATTTTAAATATCAGGATAAATCCTCCATAAGTGCACTAAACGATATCAAACATTACAGTGAACGCAACACTGACTGAAGCCTTTCAGACGTGACCTCTGACCCTGTGCTTGACCAACACAACTCAGACCAGCACAACTGGTTTAACTGTGACCCCACTCTGTTGCTCCCTCCATCGGTCTGTTTACGAGCTCTTAAACTCCCGCGGCTCGTTGTTTAGCAGACATGGATTTCTCTCTTCAAGCTTTCGAACTGTGAACAGCAGGCGACATGCATCCAGCCGCCCACTTCTGCAGAAACAGTCTCCGCTCACAACAATTCATGCATGTTTCTGAGGAATACAAGTGATTAGAAACGTAGATGATTCATAACAAACCGATGACATCAGTGCAAGAACAGCACTGCGTGGCACGAACGAGTGTAAAGATCATTTAGGCCTGAATTTAAGATTTTAATTTGAGAAGATATTTCCATGCATTTGAATTACACAGTTCTAACATAATAAAACTAATAAACTTAGCGATGCATATTGAGTTTCCTGCATTTAAAAAAAAACAAAAACATGCTTTCTTTTTTTTAATTTTTTATTAACTACTAGCATCTCTTAGATTTTATCCAAATAGTACCTATTTAATTTTTTATTTAATTTAAATATATAAAAATATGAATAGTTTAGATTTTTTAATTTAATTAATAATAATTTTATTTAATGTATTTGTATAGTAATATTTCTTTTAGTTTTTAAATTTTATTATTTAACCATTTTATTTAAATAATACATTACATTATTTGTATATATTCTAAATAATTAATTTAAATAAAATTTGTATACATTGTATTTGTTGTTCTATATTTTCATTAATAATTATAATTTATTTATTTATTTTAGATTATAGTTTTGCATTTTATTTAAATTATCGTATTCTTTCATATATTTTTTTTGATAAGTTTAATATTTTTACTTCTTTTTGTTTATGGTTTTAAACATTTTTTAAAATGCATTTTACTATTATTTCCCAAAACCAGCTTACATCTGTTCACTGCTCATTAATGTAAAAAGTATGAACATGGTTAAAATAAGGCTAGCTGTAAAACAAGCAATAACCAATGAGACTGAATCAAATGTATTAATAATAAACATTTAATCTGACCCATTTCATTTATGTATGACCGACAAATGAGAGTCATATTTAGCTCGTTAGTTTAAGTTACAATTGTAATAAATGCATGCAATTGAAATGCATGAATCTGAGCGGTCTGAAAACCGTATACGTTTTTAAACGCAGTCCATCAGCTGAAATATGAAAACAAGTCTCCGCAGGTCTCTGGCTAATAGAGGCACTGTCGTCTGCAGCTGTGCATCGCAATAACAAACACCACTAGACGACAAATATCTTCCCGTCTGGACACCTGCGTTCGCTCGGGATCTGAGGCCCATCTCGGTTGATCTCGGAGCCTGCGCTCGTCATTTGATCAAGAGCGTCTAATTCAATCCAGCAGCGATAAAATCACTTCAGAACCACTGCAGAATAACACGCGACTCAGAACCGAACCCTGAACACGCTCGGGCCAAAGCTCAAATAACTTCAGCTGAACCCCACTTAATAAAAGCAAAGTGTTGCTAGAAAATACGATAGAAATCTTTAGCATGTTTGTGGAAACTCGAGTCGAGGAACATTGCAGCTCACGAAACGTATCATATTTTATTCCAAAATCAAACTAGGAAATTACATTTCTGTTCAGAGAATTTTATAGAACTCCAAAAACACAAACCCCATAACATTAATAAACCTCACTTCACATACATCATATTACTATATATACACACTTTTACTTATATATGTATAATTTTTTTAACATGATTTTTCTTATATATATATATATATATATATATATATATGTATGTG
>JAUMHR010000084.1:17704662-17718001 GCA_032361145.1 Enteromius fasciolatus
TGTGTGTGTGTGTGTGTGTATAAGAGTGAGTGTGTGTGTTGCTCACTCTGTTCCCTGAGAAGCCGATGAACTCCAGCAGTCGAAGGATTCTTGCAGGTAGTAAAGACAGCATCTGGCACACACACAACACAAAACATCAGTCAGCACTGACAGAAGTGCTCTGCTGATCTCAAGAGGCGTTATTACACTAGTGTCAGTTATCTTCACACACAGCAGGTGTGTTCGACTCAGAGTGATACGTGAGAGTGATTAGAGGGCAGATGCGTTCGAATGACGTCATACACCGATCACTGCTTTGAGTCAAACACACCTAATGGGTTAATCGTACACTTCCTGTTTCAAGGACTGACCAGGTTGAAAGAGCCAATCCCCAGCCTGACTCCGCCTTCAAACTGTTTGAAGGCCTCCCCGTCTCCGCCCACTCCCTGAGACATGTTCAACAAATTCTGGCAGTCCCTAAACACACACACACAAACATGATCATAACAAACTTCTTAATGATATCATTAAAATACTAGATTATATGCAAAATGATATAAATATAAATATATATACAGTCATGTGAAAACATAAGGATTATATCCATATAAGGACATAATAAAAGATTATCTTGTTCTTGGCAGGTCTTAAAATGTGAAGAAAATAAACAACAGCACATCACATATTGCACCATTTCATTATTCATTCAACAAAAATAAAGAAATAAATGTGTGTGTGTGTAATTATAATAATGATTATTAAAAATATTGGCATTTTTCTTTGATTTCAGACTCACTTGTAGATTTGATAACTTGTGCGTATTTTGATTCCTCCTTTAATAAAACTGATCATGTTTTCATCCTGAAATACAGAAAACAGTGATGAATCAGAACATGCCCCGGTGTATTTCTCTTCTATTTTATCTTATGAATGAATGAATAATTAAATGTGTCGTTAATGATATTTTACTACACTGCAACAAATCAATCAATTAATTAGTGGAGTCAAATGATTAATCAGGTTTTTGTGACGATAACATGTATATGTGTTATTAATATATAAATACACACACATGCATGTATATTTAAGAAAAATGTTATGTTTATATTTGTATTTATTTACAAATAAAAATTATATGAATATAAATGTTTACTTGTACATATGTAAATATATGTAAATGTTTTCTAAATATATATACTGCATGTGTGTATTTATAGATACATAAATATGCACAGTACACTCATATATATTCTGCACACACAGTTGTTTTTTTTGGATGTGATTAAGTCGATACATAGATAAATATTCTTTCTGTATTTATTCTTTTTTAATTTTTTAAACGTATTGTTAATACTTTATTTCACTGCAAAAAACAAAATATCAACAAGATGATGATCTAATATTTAAGCTGTAAAATACAGTATGAGTCAGGGTTCACTTGTTTCAAACGAGAGTAGCACTGGAGAAGCGTTATTAGCGCAGTCATGAGTGCGTGGCTTCACTGACCTGAACGAATGTTAGCGTAGCTTTCTGCAGCAAACACTCAGCGTAGCAGATCTCCGCATGCATCTCCTCTACACACACACACACACACAGTGAGAACTGGTTTCCCAGCACACCCCTAGGTCTGCTATGGCTCTCTCTCACCTGCTTTCAGGCTGTCCGGCGAGTGTTTGGACATCAGGCTGGAGATGGACCCCACCACCGAGTTCTTCTTCCTGAACCTGCAGACAGAGTCACACGCATCAGAAGAGTCTCGGGGGCGGCTCGAGCTCTCGGCACGCTTCACACACACCTCTGGCAGGTCTGTAAGGCGTCTTTGATGGTGGCCATCCCGGCCTGGATGTCCTTGTGCTCGAAGGTCATGGTGGCCTGCATGACCAGAATACTGCTGTAGCCCAGAGCGTGATACATGCTGTCCTTAGACCTGCAGAGCACAGAGGATAACACTAACGACACCATCCTGACTGCATCCTGACGCTGCTGCTTCTTGTTAAGATTAGTTAACGTACAACTTTATAAAAATAAAACAATTGTTAGCTCACATCAGCTTAGGCTGATTAAATATCACTAACAAAAACACGTGTTAACACGATTAAAATGTGTATTATTTTAAATATTTATTACTACTATAAATTAAAGAAGTAAATGATTATTATAAAGTAAATACATTTTAATTAATTTTTGATGTATTAGTGATTATTTTTCATTGCTAGTTTATACAAACAAATGCAATTAACGAATGTTAAAAATGTGAAAATTAAAACAAACTAATAAAGTGAAACTGAATTCATTTGACATTCACATTCAGAAGACACTATTTTATTTTGTCACACCGTGACAAAATAAAAGTCCCGAGGAAGCAGTGGTTTACCAGGGTCTGAGCAGATCCAGCGCTTCAGAGAACTTGTTGTTGAGGACGAGGTTAAGGGCCATGCTGCACTCCTCTATAGACGTACGCAGGTCCATCTTGGACGCCCTGCACACACACACACACACACACTCTGAGACCTGCAGACATCTGACGGATGAAGATCTGAAGAGCTGGGTTCACACTGATCAGGTACTCACACTGGGATGCGATCAAAAGCATCTTCAAAACAGTCCTGAAACAAACAGAACAGATGATGAGCGTGTGTGTGTGTGTGTGTGTGTATAAAGACACTCGAGTTCAGGTCAGCTGTGACTTTCACTAACACACTGCCTCTATTTATAGAAGTGCGGTTATGTAACTAAATTTGAACTGTCTCTTAAATCTGATGCCTTCATCTCCATACCTTCATTTATGAAGTTAACGCTTTTATTTATCGAGGATGCATTCAACTGATCAAAAGTGACAGTAAAGACATGTATAATGTCACACCATTCTTAATCTCAAATAAATGCTGTGAAAAATAAAATGCATCACAGTTTCCAGACAAACACTGAGCAGCACGACTGTGTTCAGCATTAATAATCATCAGAAGTGTGCGTTGAGCAGTAAATCAGGATATGATTCTGATTTCTGAAGATCATGTGACTCTGAAGACCGGAGTAATGATCACAGAAATAAAGTACACAGCTGATTGAAATCAGAATAATATTTCAGAATTCTTTCTGTATTTTTATTAGTATTACAAATATTTGAATAAAATATAGCAAAAAAAAACAACAGAAAACCGTAACACAGTCGGAATCTCTCACAAAACCTGTCCGATTACTGGGCGGCTCCTGTATTTCTGCTGAAGGAGAACGTGTTTCACGAGCTCATTTCATTCTGAGCTCTCCCGCCGATGAGAACTTCACAGAGATCCTCTACCAATCACTGACAGGTCTCAATTCACAAAAGATTTAGTTTTTCAAACGCTTTACATCAGTGATCCTGCCCTATAAAAACTCTCATCTCATCAATATTTCACCGCATCTGTCAGACCAGAGGAAACACAAACACAATACATCCGGTACGAATAAAACAACAACAGTGTATTACCTACAACATTAATAAATACTGGATATAGTCGACTTTACAGGAATACAATGACATGATCTCTAAGAAACAGCTTCAAAGACCTTCATGACATTTTGATTGTGTAGCTGGAAGTCTAACACACACACACACACACACACACATTAACCATGATACATTGCAGTACCCATGTCATTATACACATTTGTGTCCTCATAAACCACAAATCCTAAAAACACACACACACACACACACACACAATCTCCCTCTCTCTCTCTCACACACACACACACATTTTTCGAGACCTCACTTCAAACGAAGGGCTAAGAGAAATTTCCAACATGGCTGCTCACTCGATCAAGCAAACCGATAAATGTAAGTAATCGTCGCCATTAATAAGGATTTTTAGGACAACTTTTCACTATGTGTATATTACCATCAGTCTTGTGTTTGTGTTTACGGTGATGTTTTGGAAAGAAACGTTTGCAGAAAAATAGCTAAAGTTTGCTAGCGGACTTAAGTGCCGGAGATATCGTCGTCTTCTTCGTATCACGTGATTTGCTGAAGACAAATGCAAAATAATCCTTGCAATCCACACAACTGCTACGACTGACGGCGACATCGGCGCATGTCCTCTGACGAAACGTTAGGAGCTAGTGACGTATAACAGCGTAGTTGTGATGTCCCATTTCTTAGGGGGACATTTTAACCCTTCACCTGATAGAAAATCAGTGGAAGTCTATGTAATGTCCTCACTAAGATAGCAAAACAAACATGTGTGTCTCTGGCAGGAGTGTGTGTGTGTTGTAAAATCTGGGTATTAAAGATGTAATTTGTTAAAACTTTCCATAACACATTGTTTCAAGGGCTTTTCAACATTCCCTTGTTAGATGAAGAAATGAGCCAGAGCAGAGGTCAAATACAAAACAAGACTAAAAGAAAGGTTTAAGAAAAGAAATAAAGTCACAATTACAAGAAATATTAGATTTTTTTCACGCTAAGGTAAGATTATTATTGATAACTAAAGATAAAAACATTTTGGTTACTGGAAATATATTTAATAAAAATAAATTAAAAAATTAGAAAATATATTTTAAAAAATTAAAGTTATTTTATTTCAGCTAGGAGCAACAATTTATTTTACCTTACAACTACCAAAACAATTACAACTGAAAGATACATCTCTATATATATATATATATATAAAGTATAGACAGAAAAGTGAGTAAAACTTTAGCCAATGGGGAAACATAGGCCCGGTTTCACAAACAGGGCTGATCTTAAACTAGGACTAGGTATTAGTTAAATTAAGCAACTTTTACAGGAGTAGGATCTTAACACAGAACAATGACACTGACATGTTTTAAGATATTGTCATCTGAGACAGCTCAGACCTGCTGTGTAGTCTGGGACTAGCTTAAGCCCTGTTTGTGAAACTGGGGGTTAATATATCAAAATCTGTAATAGTATATAAATGATGCTAAAATAACACTAATAAACATATTAGTCAACTAGGATAAAATAACTTGAGCTTTCTAATACATATTCATCACATTTTTACTTGTTAATAATTATTATCGAATGTATGTTTGAATAAATCACCATCCAATATTTAATATTAACAATAATAAAACTGCAGCAGACACATGACTAAATCATTAAATATTAAATCAGCATTAAGAACCTGTAAACAGCTCGGCTTTTCAGTGCTGTTTCATCTAAAAATAAATAGCCATTGAATTTAATACTTTGGGCTCTGCTGTTAATTGTAACTATAATAATTTACCAAGTGAGAGAGTTCCTTTATAGTCTTTAGTGTTGCCTGATATATACATATATACATATTCATAATAAAATCAAGAGTATTTGAATCAGAATCAAATTGTGATGTCACTGATGGGATATATTAGAGTGTTACACACTTAATGAGCGTTAATAACCGATCAGACTCTCAGAACAACGCTCAGAGTATCAGAAACAGCTGACTGCCGTCACGAGGACTGAGTTCCTGCTCTGTTCTTCTGTTTATGAAACGCAGAAATGCTCTTAGTCGCATTTAACAAATCAACACGCGTGTGTGTGTGTGTGTGTGTGTGGAGTGTAATGTTGTAATAGCATAAGTGGATTAAACACGTTAGGCTACAGATCACTGGCTCAAGCACACACACACACACACACACACACAGTAATATCTGTGTCCAATCAACAACAGGCAATCTGCAGTGGAAAAAACACAAGGTCAGTGAGAGTAACTGGATCTGCTGCGCGCACACACACACACACACTCAGTGCCTCTGGTGTTTATCAATAAATAAACATCATGCAGCGCTGAGACACACACACACACACACACACACACTCTGCATGCTTTAAAAGCCTTTCATCACATGATCCCAAATACAGAGCGCTGTTACGTGTGTGTGTGTGTGTGTGTGTGTGTGTGTGTGTTTCAGGATAAGTGGTTACCCATCCATGGCGGCTGAATCACCGGGTTGCCATGGAAACATTTCTGTCAGGTGTCGATAAGATAGGAAAGGAGGCTCTCAAGAAAACTAGTTATTAATCTAATCTAGGTTACTCATCTTAGGTAGTGTATTCTGATTATTTAGATTACTTTTTTATCCAACTTGTTTTGAATTTATAATTAAACATACCGCTGTGATATAAAAAGGCAAAGAGTTAGAAAACATATTCAGTTTTATGATATCTACATGAATAAATTCTCAAACTGGGCTTGACTCAAGAGCTGCAGTGGCCTTGTTGTTAATAAAAACACAGATAATAAATTATTTAAATATTTAAACACTAAAATAATTCATTTGTTTGTCTGCATTCAAAGCAACCGTGAACTGTAAACATGCAAATGATCTGTTAAATGACTGACATGTTAACTGGCTTGCAAATGTATTTATTTATGCTGTGAAAAAAAGAAGAAGAATCAGGAGTCTATGAATAAATCACTAATGACTGCCACTGCGTGAATAATTACGTAATCCATATAAAAGCAACTTTAATCTGAGCATGAACACTGTTTATTTCTTACTCCAGATTACATGTAACTCTTTCACTGTCATCATAACAACATCTGATGCTAATCTGACACCTGAGTTACCATGGTAACCGCCAACATACGTACATGGAAACACAAGTTTAAGTACTAATCACGGTAATAATACCATGGTATTCTCTGAAGCAGTCCTGTCTATAATGTGTAGGATAATATTAATATTTTCACTGTATCACGGTAACGTGACCGAACCTGCATTTTTTTTTTATCAGAGAATGCGCGTCGTGCTTAACCTGGGTGACGTCACAGCCTTTGCATAAATATGCAAATGACGAACGGACACGCTCGTGTTATTGACACCGAGTAGATATGTAATTAAATCACTGACTGACGAGTTAAAGAAAAAACGTCCAGCGACTTCCGCGTTTAAAGACCAATTCACACCGCGCCGACAAACCCCAACACACTCAAGCGTCGTTTCATCGTCCGGTTCGGAGACACGGTCGGTGTTTGTTATCCAACAGACACTCACCTCCTCCGGTTCCGCGCCGTCCGCTCCGTTACCGACCCGAGCCATGGCGCGTGATTCCCTGAGTTCGGCGCGGAACGCTTTCCTGCGTTAACAGTCACACATCTGGATCCGCCCGGCCCGGGTTCTCCTCCGCCGAGTGTGCTGCTGAAGACGGTTCTTCGCGGCGGACTCCACCCGTAACGTTCGGCTTCTCGGTACTGACGCCGGACGTCGTCGGTTGAAGGCGTGACGTTTGGTTAACCGCCCATCGACGCGTCACGCGCGACCTTGGTGGTTACATTCAGTGTTATAGTATTTATAATTTAATTAATCACCCTGAAGAGTTGGCATAAATAGCCGTTTGTCATTCAGATTCGTTTAACGCAACGGTTTGCAAGAAGCGGACACAGAATTATGGGTCTTCTATGGCGAGACCATCGCTCATGAATATTAATTAAGTCTTTCTGACTTTGCTTGTAACTGTCCCGTCCTGATTAATATTCATTAGCCACGCCTATCCACAGCAGCGTCGCTCATTGGACAGCAGACCGGCGCACGTCACGTCAGGTAATCATAATTCATAAGCTCGAGTTTTGCCATAGTAGGAATTTGCGCTCACATACAATAATGTAAAATAATAAATTCCCTGCTATTATTATATTAATTAATATATACATGCAATATGCATGTAAATGTATATTTAGAATATTAAACAGTATTAAATACATAATATTACTAGTGTAATAGTGATGTATGTGAGTGTGAAGATGATCATAAATGATCTGTGGACCAATAGACTGTTACAATAGATACACACAAAGTCATGGGAAAATACCCGTTTTGGCCAGTATTCTGATAAACACAGTAGGTTACGTTCATGTTTTTAGTTAACATACACAGCTGACTAAAAGAAAGAAACTGAATGTGTCTCAGTATTAAAACATTTAGTTCTGTCTGGTCCACCAATCAACCACCAGCACAGCTTTAACAAAGATTCATCTGTATTTAACTTATGCAGTAAGTGTCTTAAGTCAACTTTTTTTTTTTTGCCGATATGAAAAATAATCCAATCTGTTTTGTTTTGTGATCCGTTGCACTACTAATATTATTTATTATATACACACATACTATTCATATTAAGTATTACATATATAAACATTTGGTTTCTTCACATTGGAAATCAAAATACATGTCATGATGCAGTAACAAACATAGCAAGCCACTTTCTGAAAGTCTGCATTTTGGAGGCCATTGGATGTTATTATTATTTAGTCTGAACACAACAATCCCATGAAATCACAACGCAAGCTCCAGCGAGTACTGAAGATCAGTTTAATGCATATTCACTGTAATATCCACACATGAAGCACATGCAAGTGCTTAATAATACAAATCTAGGGGCGTCTGAGTTAGAACATGTTAGGGCTGAAAGCGTCTGTTGTATTAGCACCGGGTTCAGATCAGTGTGACACTGATTTAGTGTGTGTGTGTGTGTGTGTGTGTGTGTGAAAGAGTGTTTTCGTCATGGAGTCACTGTATGAATATAATGTAGCTGCCCTGTGTATAAACACACTAAAGATTTTAATGCTCGGGTTTCATGTACATGATTGTGTCACATCTCACAAACAGAACAGAGAACAAACATTGCTCTGGGAGACTAAATCTGCTGTATTTTCAGACAATATTTAGGCAAATTTCACTCGAGTAGTACGTGTATGATGTGATTTAATGCTCTGTAAAGAAAGGAAAGGCATAAATCTGAAGGATGCATCCGGTCAGTCAGACTCCACCAGAGATCCGGATGAGAGAAATCAAAGTGTTTGATGAAGGACTGACTGGAGAAACAGTTTCTGACCTTTATTAGTGTCTCTCTCCTTTTCTGCAGAAGTGTTGACGAACTAAAACACTGACATCATGGCATTAGGATTGATCTATGATGGGAAAACCTAGTGTAGAGATCCTCGATGAGCACTGAACAGAACGCTCTTCTCATCAGCGTGAATAAATAACTGCAACGGCGACTGGATAAAACTCTCCAACGGAAGATAAAAAGCCTGATTTCAAAATAACAAAACAACGGTAAAAACGTTCCCTCGCGTCAGCTCCGGTCCACTCTGAAAACAGACCAGAGAGCAGTCGAAGCATCAGCAGCAGCTCAACACCTTCAAAACAAGTCAAATTACAACAAAAACAGTGTGCAAAATCAACTGTGATCTGCAGAAATCTCAGCAATGGAAATGAATGGGTGCCGTCAGAATGAGAGCTGATAAAATAATCCACAGAACTCCAGTTAACATCTGGAGAAGACTTTCATTCTGACGGCACCCATTCACATCCGTTGCTGAGACACATGTCTCCAGATCTGATGAAGACACACACTCCTCCTGATCTGGGATGATCTACTCCTTTCATATGAGGTTAAGATACTGTGTAGAGAGCGAGGGTCACGATGATGATGATGATGTTATACCTGTGAGGCACATGTTCAGTGGTTTGAGGCGTTTGTTTCGTAGCTCGGGACTCCTCACAGATGCTCGTGGGACTGACAGCTGAACACAGACACAGAGATTTACTCTTATATTAATCAAAATACTTAAAAAAAAAATAAAAAAAAAGATGAATAGTTTTGTTGTGGTTGTTAGAGCGATTATTAATTTTAGGGAACAAACCAGGATTACTATAGTCCAGGTGTAGGCAACGTCGGTCCTGGAGTGCCAATGTCCTGCAGAGTTTAGCTCCAACCCGGAAAAAAACCTTGAAGACCTTGATCAGCTTGTTCAGGTGTGTTTGATTAGGGTTGGAGTGAAACAGGACCGACGTTGCCTACCCCTGATCTATAGTCAATGAAACCATTTTTTTAATAAAGAAAAATGTTAAAAATTTATTAATTTGGATTTTTAAATAAAGTTTTATACATTTTATTTTTATTTAAATATATATTATTAAAAAAATATATATATAAAGTAATGTCAAAAATAATCAATTGAAATTTTACTTTTTTATAACCTTTACCTAATATTTAGATTTCTTTTTTTTTTTTTTTCAAATAAAAAAATTAGTTTTTAATCACAGTAATAATAATATAAATGGTATATTATTTTATATTTCAATTAACAATATAAATACATACATAATACCTAATACAAACCTATATAATCCCCATGGGCCTAATGTAGACGCCGATCACATGACCTGATCAATATAAAGAAATGATCACTAACTAGTGATCAAAGCCTGAATGATTGTAAACTAGCAAAGCTCTGCAGGAAATCAGCGCTCAATAACACCACTACTGACCAATCACACTGAAGTATCCCAGAGGGCCACCCGAGTTCAAGAGTGTGTGTGTGTGTGTGTGTGTGTGTGTATATCACCTGCTCCGGCGTCCGTCTCTCTCTCCTCCTGCAGTGAGTCGATGTACTCCTGACTCAGAGTCTCATCAGCGTCTCCGATGAGGTAGATGTTTTTAAAGCGATGATATAACATGGACGCTTTAAACATGATCGCCTCGCTGCCTCGGAACCATCGCATCTATCACACACACGCGCACACACACACACACACACGCGCACACACACGCACGCGCACACACACGCACGCACACACACACGCACGCACACACACGCACGCACACACACACGCACAGAACTGTGAGAATTAAGTCAGAATTTTGAAATATACCCAATAATTTTTTTTATTCTGCCACCAGAGCATTATTACTGTTTGTGAACACTGAACTAGTCTTTACGTACCTTTCTGAGCGTGTCGATGAGCTCGCTGTGGTTCTGAATGTTTCGAGACGAGACGGGGACGGTGCTCAACTCATCCAGAGCCAGTAAACACTTACTGACATCCTGCGAGAGACACACAATAATCACGCGAGGTCTGAGAATCACGATACTGAACATAACATACACTATAGAAATGATATTAAACCGCTTCATACTGGATTTTCGAGTGTCATTGAGATTCTGATGTCACCGTGCAGCCGGTAGAGCAAAGAGTCTGTGACGGACAGAGAGTGAGCTGAAACACACACACAGTTAGAGATACACACACACACACATTGATCCAGTGTGTTTGGGAGTGATGCGTGTCTCTTACCTTTGTGCTCTTCCTCTCTGCTGCTGCCGTTGTTCTGTTGTCTGTAGAAACACACTCCATTAATGACAAGAACCACAAAAATATCATAACTATATTAACAATAACTTTTAATGCTATATGATCATATTACAGTATCAACTCTTACAAACTGTTACAATAAAGATAAAAACATAACTTTAATAACTATAACAAAAACGATTATCGCTATAATATCATTAAATAAAACTATTATGCAAAAATTACTTTTATAAGCTGTTTGAACACAGTTGAATTGCATATGAAAGCAGCGTGAAGTCGACTGCTTAAAGGTTTTTGACATTTTAGTGCATGAGAATCCAAAGGCGTGATTTTGTAAATTCATTCTTCACCACTAGCTGGTACTTTTCAGCGTTAAAAGCTCACAAACACCCCTTTAACTGAAATCACCCCATCACTGCTGGTGTTTGGAGAAATACACATAATCTAAAAATAAATGCAGATCATAAGAAACTAACCTTGCATAAATGTCAGCCTGTTGTTGGGAACTCCCAAAACCAAAATACAGAGCCATTATAGGGGCGTTTTAAAGGAATAGTCCACCCTGAAATGCAGAAAGTTTGTTTCAGGCTGTTTTGGGTCACCGGTGACTTCCATAGTTATTTTAATCCTACTATAAAAAGTCAAAGGTGACCCAAAACAGCCTGAAAAAAACTTTCTGCAGAACATCTTTCTGGATTTCTGGGTGAACTGTTCCTTTAAGGACTGGTGGGAACCCTGTTTCTGTGTGTGTTTGATGTAGTCTCCTCAGTGCGGACTGATCTCACTCACTCTGTGTTCGTGTTGTCAGGCTCTCCGTTCTGCTCCGGATCTTTCTTTTCGTCCTCGACTGTGGGTCTGGTAGGGCTCCGGGCCCCGGGGCTCCTCTCAGGCGGTTTCTGCGTCTCCTCGGTGCCGGTCTGCGTCTTTCCTCTGGTGGAGGTCACCAATCCCTGCAGTGACTTCAGCACGCTCTGCCTCTTCTCGGCCAGGATCTTGCTCCTCTGAGGCACACAGACAGCGCTCTCGTCCGCTCTCACCTCTTCATCTACCACTTTCTTCTCCTCTTTTGTCCCGTCCTGCTTCTCAGAGACAGTGAGAGCGTGGCTCTTGGTCTGCTCGGGGTTATCCACCGCCTCTGTCTGTTCAGGCTCGTCTCGTCGTGTGTTTATCTGCTTAACCTTGCTCTTCTCCGGTTCTTCTGCAGCTGGCGCCTGCTCTTCAGTGAGCCGCTTCCTCTTTGAGTCTGTAAAGCAGCAGATCGGGTCAGATAAGCAGCTTTTAATGGTTACAGCAACCCTCTACATTACAAACCAAACGTGTGATAACAACTTTAAGCATCTCATGTCTGTAATGGAACTTATTTCTGAGTGAAACTGAATATTGAGCAGGAAATAGAGCAAGCAGGAACTGATTCGATTAGACTTAGAGTGAATATGATATTATTGCTCAACTTTCCTCATCCCCATCAGTGTTAAATGCCTTAGAAGAAAACATTAGTCTGGGACTAGCTTAAGCCATGTCTGTGAAACCGGCGATATCAAACAGATTCATCCTTTTTTGAAGAAGAAGAAAAAGCATTTTTCAGGTAAACGTTTAAAAAAGTTGCTCTTAAACTCTTAAAAAGGTTGCAAGCTTGCAATTAATTAGACATTACTAATTATTTACTAATTTAATTTATAATTATTATTAGTCAATAAAATAAAAAAGTAAACTGTAACAAGGGAATAAATAAATAATTATAAATTGGAAAATAAGTAGATTGCAGCATAATAATATAATTAAGTTAATTTTTTCTTCACATCTGCTGAACTGACTCGATTAAACCTTCACCTGCTGGGCAGGAGCTGTTCGTCACAGGAACAGGAACACCAGCGTCTTCCTTCACGTCAGAGTCTGATCGTGAGCGTTTCCGCTTCAGCGACGCGGCAGTGATTTGGTTTGAGGTCAGATCTGCAGTAGAGCGTGTGATCCTCAGCGGCTGGAAGATAAACAACTACATGAACATCTCCGAAACCAAAGTTCAGAGCCATAGAGAGACCGCAGGAAGTGTATTTATTGCTATTTTCCATCCATTGTGACTCTGACAATACAACTTTCATGATTTTTTCACAAATTCAAAACTTAAGACAGACCTAAGGTTGGACTAGGGATGCACAATATTATCAGACTGATATCGGCAGATAATGGGCTTTAAAATGTCTGCTGATTTGAAAAACGCTGCTGATGTGTCTCTCCGATAAGAGGAATACATGACCTCACATGTGCTCTGGGTGCT
>JAUMHR010000084.1:17718101-17731681 GCA_032361145.1 Enteromius fasciolatus
TCTGCTGATTTGAAAAACGCTGCTGATGTGTCTCTCCGATAAGAGGAATACATGACCTCACATGTGCTCTGGGTGCTAGTGATTAGATCAGGTCAGGAGTGTGACTCGTTCTTCAAGTTTTGTCTGAAAGATGCTAGATTGACTGTTATGGATCGCTGCACTTAATCTGTGAAAGCACAGCTGAGAACGACTCGTAGGTGTAAGAGTTTAATACCATAGGTGGCGCTGTTGCCCTACTTCTAATTTAATCCAAAGTAAAATACCTTGTTAGGGTTAACACTACATCTTTCTGGTGGAAAATGTAGCTATTAGATTATACTAAAAAATCTATTAGTAGATTTTTTAAGTTTCAAAGGGCTGTCGATAAATTATTATTATTGTTTATTTAATTCTAACAAATAAAAACCTAATTTAATATAAATTTGTTAATAATTTCTCCAAAGGAGAGACTTAAAGGATAAAGGAAAAATATATCGGCATCGGCCAAAGGGAGTCGAAATTTATCAGCATATCAGATATCGGCAAAAATCCAATATAGTGCATCGCTAAAGAAGACACAGAAGAGTATTACTAAAGTGTAAGAATATCAGAACAAAGTTATAGTTGTGTAAGTTTGCAGTAAAGATGATCCATCTAATTAGACAGAGATTAACAGAGCTAGACAAGACCAGTTAAAAAGTATATAAACTGTAAATTGTAAAAAAGTAAATAACCAATCGTTTTGCTAGATAAGACTCTTCTTCCTTTGCTAGGATTATTTAGAGCCTTTTGAAGCTGCATTTAAACTGTATTTTGGAAGTTTGAACAGTCGTCCATTACACGGAGAGAAATCCTGAAAAGTTTCGCCTTTACGACTGACGATGATGAGGGGAGTTTATTGTTTGTTCTAGAAGTGAACTACTCCTCTGAAGGTTGCTAAACTTGCATCACACCAACCTGTTTGAGATTTCGAGCGTCTCTCCGTTTCTTGGCGGTGGAAATGATCTTTCTGTTGAGAGCGTGTTTCCTGCGAGCGGAAAGCGTCTTTGCTGTGGACGCTCGTCGAGCTAAAATCATCTTTCCGGACGGTAAAATCCTTCTGCGTTCAGCGGCAGTCTTCACTCTCCTCACAAGCGTGACTTCCTCCGTCAGCCTCTCGTCTGGCGTGACGGTGTTTGTGGAGCGTGTTGATCTCATGATGGTTGTTTTATCGTCTGCTGGCGCGATGGGCTCAGGCTTTGATTTGCTGGTTTTCACAGGAGTCTCTCTTTTACGAGGCGTCGAGTCGCTCTTCGGCACTGAATCCTTTCGGGATCCGGTCTGGCTCTTAGCTTCGCTCTGATTTTCTGCTTTCTTCTTCTTCATCCTGTCTTTCAGTTTGAGTCGACTCTCTGACAGTCGTTTCACCAGCGCTGTTTTCTGTCACAAACACAGTGGTTGTATAACAGCCAGCATCACAGACAATAACTTGTGGGGTGTAACAATACATGTATTTTTATTTATTTATTTTACAAATAAAGTATTTTTGCCATGCATGTGTACCATATCCATTATTTTTATCTTCAAACCATCGCTTCTGTCTAAAATCTGAGTCTACAATCCATAATAACTCTTCCTCCAGTGAAAAAGTCCCTCTCTACCACAACACAATCCAGACACATTAGTTAAGAGCTGTTTTGTAAACACTGCTTGATCTGTTAAGATTTCTCTCCTGATCAAGACTGAATAAATTATGAACTCATATTTGAGTTAAAATCATCTCAATGCTGGATCAGTTTGATCTTCTCCAGATGTTAAATGATGGACTGGAGTGCTGTGCTGATGCTTTCATCAGACTCTCATTCTGACGGCACCCATTCACATCCATTACTGAGCAAGCAATGCATTTCTCCAAATCTGATGAAGAACAATTCACTCAACTACGCATTGGATTTTCATATCTGGGTGAAATATATTTCATTAGTTTAATTTTATGCAACCAAGATTTTTGTGTATCATTACACCTCTAATAAAACTATTTATACACACTGACCTTTTGACCTCTGAGGCCCACACCCGGGTCGTTCTCGATCTCCCACATGCCCTCCTCGAAGCCGCCTCGTTTGATTGGCCGGCCGTACTTCTCTTTGTTTGGCCAGTAGGGGACGATGTCTTTGGGGAAGAGGAACGTTCTGTAAGAGTAAAGAAGAAGAAAGTGTTCAAAACACCTTAATAGTAACAACACTAAATACTGCACTGCCTAATAATAAATGACACAATATGCATGCATTTTACATTTATGAATCTAGTAAATGGCTTTTTAAAAACAATTTAATGTTACAAAAAAATGCTGTCCTTCATGTAGGCATAAATCTGTTTACACAATCCAATCATGATTCTTCAGTACGTTTTGCACAAATATTTATTATAAATGTAGGAATAAATAAAACCGCATGTATGCAAAAATCATATACTCTGGGTAAACGTTTTAGGATTCAATATATTCATTCTGAATATAGTCAGGGTTATTACAGTTAACTAAAATCATTTAATATTTAAGTTAATGCACTAAAAGAATTACAACTGACATAAAATGAATACAATTATACAGACTAATAAATATGCAATGTTTACAAACAGCAGCATGAATACTACACTGCAGACAGAGCGTGGTATGATGTCACTGTATTACCAGGATGTGTGTGTGCTTCGAGTGTACTCACGTCGAGTGTGTTCCATAAAAGAAGATGGGGATCTTATTTTTAGGGGCTTTTCCTTCACCAATCTGAGTGACATATACAACAGTCAGATTTGAATAGACCTCGTTTACTGTATGCCTCATATCTGCTGTATATAACCTCACTCACCCTGGCAGGCCAGAAAGGATAACCCTTCATCTTAGCAAACACTGCGTCCCCTGGAGTAAACTCATCTGTGGTCTGGTCAGACGTCATCTTCATCTGAGAAAAGAAAGGGTTAATTAATAACAACAACAAACACACAAACAATAAACAAAACACTGCACACGCAAATACATCACTTACATTCATAAAAGTAGGCTTACGTTTATGAACTTCCTTTTGTTAAGAAATAATATGCTTTTATTATTACTTCATTGCTTTCGCCACTTAACGTTAAGTAAACAAAATAACGATAGCCGTGTTTGGCTAGCTCAGGCTAACGCAAGCATATTGTGTGTGTAAAAACTCACCTTCACTCCCTTCTGCATACCTACTCACTAGAGACCACTCTATAAACTCTCAGATTTAAAAACAAAAACGGAAAACACTCGAATTAAAAATATTATAACGCAATGAATGAAAGGACTTGGAGAGCTGCATGAGAATGTGCGTCTCCCCTCGGCGCCGGTGGAATAGTTCGGTCCGCCTCCCGCTCTGTGCGACTGAGGAACATACCACTACTGAGAGATGGGGGGCGGGTGGATTTGTAATGATCCAAAATATAATTAATAAGAGGTTTCTTCTCAACGTTAAGCTTAATTACTACGTATATGAGTTTATGTGGAATTATTAGAGAATATAAAATTATATTCGTAAACTGAAAAGCAAAATTGCATCATTGTTTGTCAACGTCGGTCGTTAAATAGTTAAAATCCAGCGAAGGAAGCGGCAAAATAAAACGTTTAAAATATTTTAACCCTTGATTTAGTCATGTAACTAAATAAAAAGCGTATACGCTTTGATTAAAAGTAACCAGCGTTAAACGGTGTGAGGAAGATTTCGCGCTGCTTTTCGCTTGTGGTTGTTGTCATGGTGAGGGCGGAGGAGGAAATATGGCGTCAGATTCAAACAGACGCTGAAGGAGTTTTACAATAACACGGATTTAAGCGTTTTTACTTCGTTTCACTTCAATATTTCTGTGAACACCGATGTACGAGCATCACAGGCCTTTAAAATGTAAGTTGTTGTTTAGTTTTACGCATGTTATTCTTAATTAACTCTTTATCGCTTTTAGAAACAAACATCGTGGGGTTTTCATGATGTATTGCTATGTTTTTCATACTCTTTGTCAAAGTTAACTGTAAATACATCTGACACATTCATGTATTTTGTTAAAGACATTTTTCGTAACTGTTACCGCTTTACTTGAAGACTTTTGTGTATAATGCTTTTTAAAACGCTTCATTTTATCTATATATATATATATACCGTATAATCTTATATATATAGCTCTCTATGTATGTGTGTATATATATATATAAGTGTGTGTGTGTGTTAAAACCTTGTAATACATATAAATTAATGCTTTAAGTAAAGTGTTACCTCTACATATGTGAGCCTGGAGCACAAAACTAATCCATAAATATTGTATGGATATTTGTATGCAACAGTCATCAATGCATTGTATTTATATTAAGATCATGTAATAACTATATTTGACCTCAGGGTGATATTTGTTTGAACGATGCTCTTGTTTTCAGAAGCGTAGCGTCACGTTGACCTCATGCCCTCTGAATCCGCTTCCGTTCGTCCACGCCATGGCAGTCGCCCCAAACGTAAAGACCCTGTTTCCACCCTGAGGGTGTCTCACCCGCGAGCCGCGGCGCCGTCGGCACAGAACGCACAGGAGGAGATCAGCAGGTCCCTCTGAGACTCTCTTATGTGTTTCTGACGTGTTAAGATGCACGTATATGACTTGTTTGTTGTGATTCCAGGCTCAGAGAGGAGATCGATCGGCTGCAGAGAGACAGACGGGACGCTGAGGATTTCACTCTCACAGCCGAGCTGAGGTGGAAGATTAACCAGCTGGAAAATGAGAAGCTGGATTTCACTTCCAAGCGCAATGAAGAGGTGAGTAACGCAGATGAATGAATGAGCGCATGCATTCAGCAGATGCTGTCATCCAGATTGACCTGCGTTGCATTAAAAGTTTCGGATCAGTTCATCCCACAATGTGTCCCACAATTCATAGTGGTACCAACCACAATTTTTACTTGTCTTTTTGAGTCATTGTATTATTTTTAATTAATATTTAATTTAAATGATTAAAGTATTAAATCTTATTAGAATTAGTATCATGTATATAATTAAAATATCTGCTTTTGAATAACCAGAATAAATTAAATTTTTTAAAATATATTAAAATGAAACAGTTCTTTAAATGGTAAAAATATCTCAGTTTTTTTTTTTGTAAAGTAAATGCAAGAGACTAGACTCAAAAACATTTGGTAGTGTAAAAATTAAATAGTTGTACAAGTAAATAAATAGTGAGCGACCACAACTTTTAAATTCTGCTCTCTACAAAAGCCTCTCTTCCAGTGAATTCTGAGTACAGTGGTCCAGGGATAATTACAACCAACAAACATGACCGTGGAGCTGCAGTGGCTCCTGAGCGGTCTGAGAGCGCGTGTGTGCTGTTTCCTGCAGGTGGCGCTGTACGAGACGCAGCTGGCGCGGTTGCGAGCGCAGGTGGAGCGCGGAGAGGCGCAGCGGCAGACGATGGAGTACAGCATCGCTGTGGTGAGGAGAGACGCAGCGGCGGAGAGGAGAAACTCTGAGGAGAAGATGAACGAGCTGAGGAACGACAACCGCAGACTGGATGGTGAGAGTGTGCAGTCTGCTACTTCTACAAGCGCAGATATTTCTCAGAATCCTGCAGTAAATAAAAACTAATTTTTTTGTTCCGTTGAGAGACATTACTGTAGTGAAAGCAGTATTCATCATTTGTGTGGGAATGACCATAGTGTGTGTTTAGTCCTTAGCTTGGAGCTGCATCAGCGGGTCTCAGATCTACAGAGATCTCTAGAAATAACGCAGCAGGCGCGTGAAGATGATCTTAAGGGCCTCCAGACGGAGCTGCACGAGAGAGACCGTCTGCTGCTGAGTGCAAACACTGAGAACGAGCAGCTGCAGAGCGACAAGAGCCAGCTACAGACGCTGATACAGGTAAACATCTGTCTGTCTGGAAAACTGTTAAAAAACCATCAGATTGACCTCAAACGTTTGAACAGGAACAGAATGACACTCTACAGAAGCTAAAACATGAAATGGAGAGACTGAAGAGAGACGGAGAGAAAAGTGCAGAGAAACTGAAGCACAAATCCTCAGAGCTGAACCGCAGCACAGAGAGAGAGGAGAGACTGCGCTCTGATCTGGAGGTGTGTGTGTGTGATGATCAGTCATTCACAGTAGCTCTCTGACCATGATGATGATCAATATCCGCGTGTGTGTGTGTGTGTGTGTGTGCAGGCAGCTCTGCAGAAGGGGAAGGTTCTGGAGCAGACCGTGGAGTCGGAGCGCACCGCACACCTGCAGTCTAAGTTCAGCTCTGAGATCATCCAGGTACCACAGGTGTTCACGAACGGACACGCTCAGTGAGACTGCAGCTGATCTGTGTGTGTGTGTAGATGAGGGTGAAGGATCTGGAGCAGGCTCTGGAGGTGGAGAAGAACAGTCACGCTGAGGTGTCGTCGCGTCTGGAGCTCCTGAAGCAGAAGTGTGTAGAGCTGGAGAGAGCATACGAGCACGAGAGAGACACAACCCTCAAACACACACAGTAAGGTTTGCCAACAAAAATATTACCTAAAAAGCCACAGCAGAATTGTGCTTCCCCGAGCGACACTACCGTACAGCAGAAAGACTGTTAGGATGCAGCTGTCTGTGTCTGGAATCATATTTTGTGAACTTTAATGTGCTCAGGTTGGAGAAGGACCTCTTGACCATGAAAACTGATCTGATTGGTCACCTGGATCAGGAGAAGGCCGCATCTGCTGAGCTGATAGGACAGTTAGAGCAGGAAAGGGCGGAGTCAGTGAAGCTGTCAGTCAAACTGCAGGAGCAGGAGAAAGTCTGGACTGAGAGACAACAGGAAATCAGCCGGGTAAAAACACACTGATGTGTCACTCTCATATCTGCTAAAGGTGTTTATATAGTACGACGATGTTTTAGTGCCACATTAAGAAAACAAATCTTGAAACATTTTTAGTTTATTATCATAATTTTTTATTTATTCATATATTTTTTTTTAATGTTTTTCATTAAAAAAAAAAGTATGCATAAATATAAATATATTTATATATGCACATACAGTACGTTGTTTTGTTGTGTGTTTTATTCAATGACACTCAAAGATGTTTCGAATCTGTCTTGTCTCTTACGTCAGTGATGTTGCAGTCATCATTTTATCTCGTCTATAATGCTGCAGTTTGCATTACCTTTCCTTTAGTTGAGCTGATTAGGAGTGTGTTTGTGTGTGTTTCAGGCTCTGGTGTGTGTGCAGCAGTCCTATGATGGTCTGTTGAGTGATCTTCATCATGTGCTGCAGCAGAACCAGCAGCAGGGGGCGACACACACTCATAACACAGGTTAGGAGGAGCCAGAAGTCATGGACTTCAGATGATTGTCAAGCTACTTTAAAACAATACATAGAGTATAAAGCACTATAGAAATAAGCTGACTTGAAGGTGTTTTATGTGTGTTATAGAGGAAGGAGGTAAACACACAGCGTCTGCTCTGATGGACATCCTGCAGAAAACACTACACTACTACAACACACAGGTACGGCATTACATGAGGAGTACTGCATTCTGTACAGTACAGACACACTGAATAAAGAAGAAACTGGCAACCCTTTTTCTTAGATTGTAGTTTTTTATTCATTTTAAAGATGTCTATGCCCATATTTTTGTTTCATTTCAATTTTAGCTGTTGTAGCACTTTCAGTTAAACTAAATGAAAATGAGAGCTGATGATGCAACTAGCTGAAATAAAGTACATGTAAAGGTTTTTTGTTTCGTTTCAGCTGAAGTTTATTGATTTCAAGCAACAGAAATGTTTTATATGGTGTTAGTTAACTATAATAATACAAACTTTCTTTTTGCTGTAATAAGTTGTTAAATTTACGTGTGTGTGTGTGTGTGTGTGTGTGTGTGTGTGTGTAGTTGCAGGAGTCTGTGATTGTGATGCAGAAGTTGAATCATGAGGTCAGGCAGAAGGATGAGACGATCACTGATCTCCAGAAGAACATGCAGGTGTGTGTGTGTGTGTGTGTGTGTGCATCATTCTGCTGATCAGATATTATTCAGGATGTTCTCTATCTCCTGTAGTATGTCTCAGTAAGATGAGATTCAAACGATCCAAACATATGATGCAGTATAATGCAGTTCATCTGGTGTGTGTGTGTGTGTGTCTGCAGGAGTGTGAGGCTCGTGGCGTGTGTGTAAATGAAGAGGTGAAGCGTTTGCGTGTGTGTGTTGCGAACGCCGCTGCTGATCTGCGCAGCCTCAAAACACAACACGCAAACACTCAAACACAGATGAACAAACTCCAGCAGCAACATCACAACGACTGCCAGGTAAACACTCACACACACACACACACTATATACACTCACTCACTCACTCACACACGCACACGCACACACACACACACACACAGGAAGTGAGCATGACACTGTAGTGCTGATGTCATTAGTATGTGCTGTTTGTGTTTAGGAGAAGCTGACGTTTCTCCACACACTGTATCAGCGTCTGCTCGCTGGATATGTGCTGGTAACTCCACCGCACAGCATGCTGGGTAGCTTCTCATGGGCGGAGCTTAGCGCTGTGGTGCAGGAGCATGTGGACAGACTGACCTCTGACCTCTCCACAGCCAATCAGAAGGTGAGAAGAAGCTAATGGGACAGATTTGGTGTCAACCTGTCCAGAGGTTGTGTAGCTGTAATGTGTGTGTGTGTGTGTGTTTCAGGTGTCCCATTTAGAGAGTGTGTGTGAGGGGAAATCAGCAGCGCTGGAGAGTGTGAGCGCACAGCTGAGACACAGAGAGGAGAGCTGGTGCAAACAGAGAGAGGATCTCAACACGCAACACACACACCTCCACAACCAGCTGCAGCATGAGATACAGGTACTCTCACACACACAACACACACTCACAGGTACTCATACAGGTACTCTCACGTGTCTCTCTGTCTCAGGATGTCAGCAGGCAGCTGCAGCAGGCTGAGGGGCTTGTCTGCTCTCAGGAACAGGAAGTTATGCGCCTGGCGAGCGCGAGCGCCATCCTGGCGGGGTGTGTGCGGGGTCTGCGCAGGCAGGTGTGTGCTCTGTCCTGGCAGAAGGCCGTGCTGCAGGAGTGCGTCCGCAGCGCAGACGTCCTGAGGTCAGAGGCCGGCAGGCTGCTGCAGGCGCTGGGCGAGGACAGGGTTGAAGGTCGCGGGGTACGCAGGTTCCGGTGCGGTGTGATTGCGGTGCTGGCGGCGGGCCGTCTGCGGGCGCTGGGACGCAGGTCTGAAGTGATGTTCAGGGTCACGCTGGGCTTCGGTCTGCAGCCGCTCCTCAACGTGAGCGAGGTCAAGCTCCGAGAGGAAGACGAGGAGGAAGAGGACAGCAGGGTGATGAAGACGCTCACATCCTCAGAGCTGCTCAAACTCATACACACCTGTATGGAGGAACTGCAGCAGGAGCTCAGCAGAAGCGGTGAGAAACTGTTAATTACAGAGTTTCGTTCTGCATTGCTCCTGTCATTCAAAATAGGGCTAAACGATTAAAGTTAGTTCACCCAGAAATCAAATTCTGTACTTATTTACTCACCCTCATGTTGTTCCAGCCCTGAAGAAACCTGAAAAATCTTCTCAGCTGTTTTCAGCATACGTGTTTTTGAGCAGCAAATTTGAATATAATATTGATTTCTGAAGGATGTGACTGGAGTAATGATGCTGTAAAATCAGCTGAAAATCACAGGAATAAATACAGTTTAACAGATATCTAGATAGAAATCAGCAGTGTGTGTGTCTCAGGTGGTGTGAGGGACTCCCGGTGTGTGTTGTCAGCGGCTCAGCGCGCCTGTAGGAAGTTGCTGGAGCGATTGCTGTCAGACGTGGACTCTCAGTACAGTGGGAATTATGGGAAGGATTCATTAGCACGGCGACTGGCTGACGGACTTCACACACTCGTCAAACACAGCTACTGTAGCAACAAGGTACACACACACACAGATATGATAGAAATCAGCCCACACGGGCAAATTTTCTGACGACTCTATCTTGTGTGTGTGTGTGTGTGTAGGTGATGATGGCGTCTCTTCAGAAGCACGTCCTGGAGTTCACGCAGCGTCTGCATTCAGCTGAGGTCGAGCGCAGGAACCTGAGGCTGGAGATCTCACGCAGCAAACGCACAAACAGCTGCAGAGACACACACACCGTGAGTGAGAACTGTGTGTTGAGCAGTAAATCAGTATATTATGATTTCTGAAGATCATGTGACGCTCTAGACTGGAGTAATGATGCTGAACATCACAGAAACACACTTTATCACAGAACACAAAGAGTTTCAATTAGAATAATATTTCAGTGTTTTTGCTCAAATAAATGCTGTCTTGAGACTCTTTAAGAATCATAATGTTTCCAGACTTCTGACGGGTTGTGTGTGTGTGTGTGTGTCAGGAGTGTGTTCCCCTCCAGCGGTTCGAGTGTGTGTGTGAGGAGCTCAGCAGTGCTCTACAGAGGGAGCAGCGTGCTCAGACTCTGCTGCACGATCAGGCCTCTCAGCTGCAGCAACTGGGCCTCAGCATGGAGCTGCACACAGGAGAAGAGCTGGAGAAGGACCGCACGCTGGCACAGGCTGTACAGGTACACACACATTATTTTACTTTTCATTTTAGTTTTAGATAACTGTAATAATCCTGATACAAGTGTGAAAGTGAAGTGACTTGTGGCCAGGTATGGTTTCCCATACTAGGAATTTGTGCTCTGCATTTAACCCATCTAAAGTGCACACACACACACAGCAGTGAGAAGTGATCAACCACGCACACACACAGACCGTGAACACACACCCGGAGCAGTGGGCAGAAGTGATCAACCACACACACGGAGCAGTGCGGCGCCCGGGGAGCAGTTTGGGGAACCCTTGCTCAAGGTTCTCACCTCCGTCGTGGTTTTGAAGATGGAGAGAGTGCTGGTTATTCACTAACCCCACCCACAATCCCTGCTGGACCTGGGACTCAAACCCATGACCTTTGGGTTACAAGTCCAACTCCCTATCCATTAGGCCACGACTGCATGTTACTGATGTTACTGGTTCCTGCTTCAAGACCAGCCGTTTTTGGGGTCTGGAGCCCAGAGCAGACATGAGAATGAAGAATGACCCAGACTCTCGTTTTCTCGTCAGAGTTTGTCAGACACCAAACTGGAGCTGAGGAGGAAGGAGCAGTCACTGCGCTCACTCCAGAAACAACTCGTCCAATCACAGCAGGAGAACAAGCAGCTGCAGCACCACATCACCAGAGCGCCGAACACACTGACCACCGCAGAGATGTAACACACACACACTCTCACTTATACAGACACACACACATATTTGTTTAAATTTGACATTTTTGTGATTTAATAATTACAATATTCTGCTTTTACTAAAAAATCTTTGAATTTTTTTCATGTTTTTATTATTATTTTTCAAACTATTTGTATTGATTTAATATAATTTCTCATTGGTTTCTTATATTTGAGCTGTAGTTCTTGACAGGTTGTTCTCTCAGGATATTACACAGGTTGCACTGATTTGTTCACAGGAGTAAAGAGTCTCTGATGAGCTACATCAGATCCGTGGAGGAGTGTTTGCAGGAGGCAGGGACATACTTCAGCAACATTACAATATTAAAGATATATTTGTTTTTCTCTTCTGTGTATCTTCATGTCTTCTTTGGTTTTCAGATGAAAGATCATATCGTTCTGTCCAGAAGAGCCTCTTCTCAGGATTATTTCACCCTACAGCTCTCCAGATTGTCTCTCTTACCGTCAGACTTCCAAAGCATCATGGGAAACCCAGAGACAGAAGCATGTCAGGTACAGACATTCTTCAGCTTGGTATGATTCACACGTCTTTGCTAAGTTTGCATGTTAGGTGTGCATTAAGCATGCATACTTCATGACATTGAACAGTCACATGGTCACTCTTCCAGAGCAGAGCGTGGTCTCTGGGTCTCGTATTGCATTTTCTGTCCTACAGTACGGTGTGAATGAATATCATACTGAACGCGCGTGTGTGTGTGTGTGTGTGTTGTAGCGTTTGGTGATGCATTTCCTGGAGCTGTATCAGCTGGTGTGCTCAAAAGTATCCGCTCAGGAGAGAGAGATCTCGCCTCGCCTCGCGGCGCTGAAGAGTGAGCTACAGGAGAGAAACAGCTGTGTGCCGGTGAGAGGCGTTGATGTACTGTATTGATTATTATAAACGAAATTCATATTTAGTTCACGACTCTTCTGTGTGAACTAAATCTGCTGTTAAAGACTGACTGTACTTTCACTCGTTTAATATTGAGTGCTTCTACATGTTTGTGTGTGAGTAATGTAGTCTCTGTGAACTCTCTCTCTCTGTTTGTTCTGCTAGTTGCTGGCGTCCTCCGCCCCGTCAGCAGAGGTGGATTATGGGACGTGTTTTCTGACAGACTCCTCCAGAAACAAGCTCTCAGCTCTCCAGAGGAAAGTCAAAGAAAAAACACTGAAGTGAAGCTGGAACAGTGTGAGACAGACACTAACACGCTCACATTCATCCTGTTTCCTGTGGATGATGTGTAATAGAGACACCGTTAACTAGTCTTATTAAATCTGCTGTGGTTTATTGATGCTAGTGCTGCTGTGTTTCTCACACTCAGCGAAGGAAGATGTGTCACATCTATGTGCTACTGACCAGAGGTTTGGAATTATGAAGTCTCTTCTGCTCACCACCACACTTCTTTATATGACTAGGAAATGCATTAAAAATTGTGAAATATTATAATTTAAAGCAGCTGTTTTCTGTGAATCTGTGTTAAAGTGTGTTTCTGTGATGTTCATTATCACTCCAGTCTTCAGATGATTTACTGCTCAACACACATCTCTGAGTATTATCAGTGCTGGAAACACTCGTCCTGCTCAATATTTGTGTGGAAACTGAATTTATGTTTCAGGATTCAGGTTCACAGAAAGCTCAAAAGAGCTGCTTTTAAATCTTTTGGAACAGAAATGTTACAAACGTCTTTACTGTCACTCAAACTAGATTTGACAAGCATTAAAGCTACTTAAAGTAGAGATTATTTTTAAAGATGAAAATTAAAGATGTTTCATTATTTATTATTATAAATGTCAGGGCATAGTGATGGGTAAAGCTGAAAGTGAAGTTTAAGAATCACCTAAATAGTGAAATATTTATTTTCTTTTACATTAAGCAAAAATTTAGAAAGTTATATTTTTCTGAAAGCTGAAAGCACATGTTCTATCTTTGGTCTGGTGCCTTTTAAAGCTTAATGAATGCCTGATTATCAGTGTGTGTGTGTTTAATCCTCCACTTGTCTGTGGAAATCCTCTTTCCTCTCTGAAAAGCGACAGGAGAAACAGACGACTAAGTCTCAGTTCATGCAGATTATCTGCCTGTCAGAGACTGCTTACACTGGCTGCCACTGATGGTGTGTGTGTGTGTGTGCGGGTTTATGTGGTTTATGAGGACACTAATGTGTATAATGACATGGGTATGACGGTTATTACAATATAAAGGTGATTTATGAGGACATTTTCAGTGTCCCCGTAATTCAAAAGACTTAAAAAACATACTAAACAGTGTTTATTTGAGAATGTAAAAGTGTGTGTTTCCTGTAAGGGGTAGGTTTAGGTGTAGGGTCAGTGTAGGAGTCTGT
>JAUMHR010000084.1:17731781-17747306 GCA_032361145.1 Enteromius fasciolatus
ATATGATTAATCGTGCAGCCCTGACCCATGTCATTATACACATTTGTGTCCTCGTAAACCATAAATGTCTGAACATCTTGATGAATGTTTAGATATTTCTGCAGGAAAAAAAGACAGCAAAATGATGGATAACAATCCCGAACCTTAAAACATAGGTGTGTGAACTTGTGTGTGTTTGTGTGCAGAAAGTGGACATTACGAGCAGAGCGGTGCTCGACATCATGACCAAAACTACAGAATACCTGCAGCCAAACCCTGGTGAGTGTGTGTGTGTGAGAGAGAGAGTGTGTGTTTGGATCAGCAGCTCTTCTGAGTGTGTGTGTATTTCAGCGTCCAGGGCTCGTCTTAGCATGATCAACACCATGTCTAAGATCCGGGGTCAGGATAAGGGTCCAGGTTACCCTCAGGCTGAGACGGTGCTGGGAGACGCCATGCAGAGGTTCGGCCGTGAGCTCGGAGAAGAGTCCTACTTTGGTAACTCACACACATAACAACAATCAGTCATTCACCATTCTTCTGACTTACAATTTATTTGCATTTTTTGCAGTTAATGTAGTTAATTTCCAATGTTTTTACTTATAATTAAAAAAGTCTTTGCACTGCAACAACAATAAATAAAATAATTAAAAAATAAAAATACATAACATAAATTAATGTTAAATAAAATTTATCAAAGGTGACAATAAATTAATTTATAATGGTACAAAAGATTTTTATTTAAAAAAAATGCTGTTCTTTTGAACGTCCTATTCATCGTGAACCCTGAAAAATAAAATTTATTACATTTTCCACAAAAATATTGAGCAGCACAACTGTTTTCAACACTGATAATAGTCAGACATGTCTGTGGAGTAATGATGCTGAAAATACAGCTGAACATCACAGAATTAAATTACACTTTAACAGAGAATAATACTTTTACATTAGAATAATAGGAGCTGTTGGGCCTTACTCTGCAGCTTGCACTTTTAGAAAATGATACAATCGTTTGCAGATTTGTTGGTTTAGTGAAATTTAAATCAGGTTAAATTTTATTGGGGGAAAAAAACAGTAAGATGATCAGCCTGTTGTTCATCTGTGTGTCAGGTCTGGCTCTGCTGGACGCCGGGGAATCCATGCGTGAGCTCGGTGAGGTGAAAGACGCTTTAGATATAAACGTCAAACAGAACTTCATAGACCCGCTGCAGAACCTGCACGACAAAGATCTCAAAGAGATTCAGGTGAGTTTAGCTGGAGTTACTGCACGCTGACAGACAGACAGATGTGTGTAAACCTGTGTGTTCCTCTCGCAGCACCATTTGAAGAAGATGGAAGGCCGCCGTCTGGACTTTGATTATAAGAAGAAGCGTCAGGGGAAAGTGACGGACGACGAGATCAAACAAGCGCTGGAGAAATTTGACGAGTCTAAAGAGATTGCGGAGCAGAGCATGTTTAACCTGCTGGAGAACGACGTACGGTGTTGTACTAACTACCACTCGTACTAGTAATGCCGTGTCGAACAGAACACAAGTACAACACTGTATCCCACTATGCAAAACTCTGAAATATTTAAAATATGTACGGTTAAAAATTTGGAAATTGATTGCACTGCATTGTGGGACACAGCGTGCACTTTATATTTTGGCAAATATAAGCCATATAAAAGTCCAGTCTCATATTGTACACTGTATGAAATTCACATTATTGTACATACTATACAGTTCAGAAACCAGTGTTATTTATAGTTTTTAATTAACATTGCAAGTTTGTTAATATTTTTCATTTTAAGAAACACAGCAAACATAAACAAAACAAAAACATTTTTACTATTATAAAAACATTTTAAAAAATTGTTTATATAGTTTGTATTCATTTTGAATTCAGTTAAGTTACATAAGTACACCAAATTGTTAAATAAAAACTACTTTTTTAGTCTAGTTTAACAAAAAAAATGTCAATTTAAGTTTTTTTTAGTTGATAGAACTTGTGTGTACTGTGAGTGGAAAAGCTAATAATTAAACCAGAAAAATGTAATATTAAAATGAATACATAATTTTAAAATAAAAACATATAATAAAACTCTAAAAATGAACAAAATCATAATATGTTAAATTAAATAAATAAATTAAAATAGAAACTGCTGAGTACTTGTCTGGATGTATTCATGTCTCAAGTAGCTGACTTTAGAGAACCGTCAGCATGTAAAGGTGTTGTCAAAGTTGTTCAGCTGACAGAAACATTTGTGAATCCCTTTGTTTCAGTGTATAGTACATTAGCGTGTGTGTGTGTGTAGATCGAGCAGGTGAGTCAGCTGGCGGCTCTGGTACAGGCTCAGGTGGAGTATCATCAGCAGGCTGCTGAGATCCTGCAGCAGCTCTCCAGCAAGATAGAAGACAGGTCAGTACATACACTAGGAGAGACATTTAAACAAGACAAATCAGATTTACCAGAAACATGTTTCTAAAGTAAAACAAACCTGTCTTTGCAGATATAATTACATGCCAGTAAATATTGAAGTATTATTTTTCAATTTTATTTAAAATTGAAGCTTAATGAGATTCTATTCTTGAATAATTTTAAATATGAGCTATTGATTAAAATATGCACGTGTGTCACAGGATAAAGGACATCTCCAACAAACCCCGGAAGGAGTACATTCCCAAACCCCGTATGGAGCTTCAACTGCCCAGTGAGAATCACAACGGAGGAATAAACTCTGCAAAATCACCTGCTCGCTCACCAGGTATACACACAGACAAATACACAAAACCGCTAAAGCAGAAAAACATGCTCAAACAGATGTATTCAGTTTAAATTTAAAAAAATTACATTTTGCAAGAAAATACTATAGAAATTTTAAGATTATTTGTGAAATCTACTATTCTACAATTTCAAAGTCAAAATTGTTTCAAAGTAAATTCTGCAATATTGTTAAAATCACTTTCAGTGATGTTGGGTTTGATTTTGTTGACACATTAGAGTTCAAGGTTGTTCCAGAGGGAATTTTAGATTTTACAATTTCACTGTTTTTAGGAATAAAAAGTTGTATGAATAAAATTTTAACCAACCGCTCAGTAAAAACCTTTAGACTTTAGAGAGGAATGAAACTGTAAGTTTTGGTGTAGGAAAAAAATGTTTAAGTGGAGAAACAAACTCAGAACCATTAAAAATATGCATTTTTCCTGTATTTTTAGGAATAAAATGTTGTATAAATCAGAGTAAATGCAATATTAAGAGACCTCTCAGTAAAAACCTTCAGAATATAGAGAGGAATAAAACTCTAAGTTTTGGTGTTTGAAAGTAAAGCTGAAATGGAGAAACAAATTCACTGCCTTTATATATATGCATTTTTACCATGTTTTTATGAGTAAAATGTTGTATATATTAGTGTGAATGAAATATAAACAAACCCCTCAGTAAAAACCTTTAGACTTTAGAGAGGAATAAAACTCTAAGTTTTGGTGTTTGAAAGTAAAGCTGAAGTGGAGAAAAAACTGTTTAAAGAAATGAGCTGGAATTGAAATCTACAGACGTGAATAGATAAAGTACAATCAAATAAACACTGAGATGTGTTTTTTGTATTTTTCTTCAAGCCAGTCTGAAGCAACTCTCCATTAATACCAAACAGCACAAAATCTCAAAACTGATCAGTGTTTTACTATTCTGTATTTTGTTTGGCTTTTATTTGATTGTTTCAAGTAGTGACTTTGTTCTTTGCAGAGTTGCGTTCTGTAAAAAGTTTTAGTGGATGAAGGTGTTCCCACTAACATATCATCTGATATTGTTGAAGAAATAAAATCACCTCCCACTGACTTCTTTTTAAAATCTCTGTTTCGCAGCTCCGTTAGATCAGCCGTGCTGTCGCGCGCTGTACGACTTCGAGCCGGAAAACGAGGGTGAGCTGGGCTTCAAAGAGGGCGACATCATCACTCTGACCAATCAAATCGACGACAACTGGTACGAAGGCATGATCCATGGCCAATCAGGGTTTTTTCCCATCAACTACGTGGACATCCTGGTGCCTCTGCCTCACTAGGCTTTGCCCACCCCCACTGTTGCCTAGCAACCCGACAGCCGCCTTTGTCGTGTATCTGTGCTACAGCTTCACTTCCTGTTCCTGACGATCAGTGACTCGGAGGATTATGGTGATGTTTAAGAAGGATTATAGACATTACAGAGTCCCGTCTGAGTGGAGAAACAGTTCAAGTGCTCAGTGTATGTGTGTGTGTGAGTGTTTGCGCTCCTAGACTTGTGGTTTACAGCGAATCATGAGTCTGTTTATATTGTTTTCCTCGTGTTTCAGATTAATTATTTGTACTTGGCCTTGATTGACGTAAGGCAACTAGCGCTTCACTCTTCTGATAAACCGCACTTATTCCAGCTCTCTCCCAGCATGCTTATAGGAAAGTTCTCCAGATGTGTGTTTGATTGCATCGCTGCTCTGTTCGTCGCACACCTTCAATCTTTTTTCTCCTATCTAAGCAGCAAAGATGTTGTTCCGATTGGTTAATTTTATTGCTTGTTGTGTCTTTGGCTCAGAACAGAACTGTTGCTCCTGCGCTGCAAAAGTGACGTTTTCTAAGTGTTTTTGTCTTGTTTCCTGTACAAATATCTACATTTTCTTAAATCAAGTTATATAAATTGCTTAAAATATCTACTATAGTCTTTTTTTCTGAAAAATGTAACATCAAAATGAAGTGAGTTTATGCTTAAAAAAATAAGGAATATCTGTGAATGGAATAAAAAAAAATCACTTTGAATCAAGTTTATTTTTCTAAACCCACTGACTGATATTTTTTCTTTTTTTAAGCAAAAACTTTTTTCCTGTTAAATAAGACTTCATATTGTTTCATTTTGTAAATATAAATATATTGATGTAAATCATAAATATTATATATAGTAAACATATGTTAATTTAAGATTTTCGTTATAATTTATCATGGAAAACAAGACAAAAATAGGGTAACACTTTACAATTAGTTAACTGTGGTTAACTGACATTAACTAACAATGAGCAATACATTCGTGACAGTCTTTATTAATCTTTGTTTTTAAAGTTTCATTGCTAGTTCATGTTGACTCAGGTTTATTAATTATTAACAGATGCAACTTTGTATTAGTAAATGTTAAAATGAACATGACCTAAGATTAATAAGTGCTTAAGAATTATTTGTCATTGTTAGTTGATGTTAACTCACGGTATATTGTAGTGTTACCCAAGATCATTTTTGCAGTGTGCTTGGGAAACGTTCTCTTTGTTTGCTTGTTTAAGAACTACTTATTGTTCATAATTTCCAGTGAAATATGAAAATGCAATAAGGATATTGAGCACATGACGTATTTTGGAGTGTGGTAGCTGGTTTGTTATCGGTCCAAGCTCTTTTACCAGCTCTAAAACCCACATAACCATGATGGTTGACTAGATCAACTTGAGCTAACAGTCCAACTAATAAACCATCTAGACTAGCAAGTGACCAGCAGTGTGCAGCTATCATAAGCTAGTTAAACTGGGTTTCCTTTCTCAGCCTGATGGTTTATGTTTCCTAAAGCGGCATATAGTCTTATTTTTTAAATAAGTGGTATTTCCACAGATGCCAAGATTGTGTTACCAGAGTGCGCTGGTTATTGTGTGTGTGTGTGTGTGTGTGTGTGATCGTATCCACATAGAATATAATGCTAGTGACTGTAGTGTTTGTGGTTAGTCGTTAGTGCCGTGTCGTTTGTAAGCACATGTGGTTTGAGAAAGACTATTTTTAATGTTAAACTGATGGATTGATTGCAGCTGATGAACATTTATAACAGACTGAAGTGTAGCAGCGTTTGTTGTTTTAGTGGTTGATGGACCATGTTCTTCAGCACAGCTCGTGCTGTGTGTCGTTTGATGCCTTCAACGCGTTCGGCCTTCGTTTGAAACCCGTGCCGTATGTCGTCCGCTGCTCGCGGCCAGTGACTGTGGAAGCCGTCTCCACCACCGAATAAAATAACATGACTTTGCTCGCAGTTGAATGTTCAATTCTAGCCCTTGCAAGTTCATCATCTTACAATTTTTTATGAAGTTTTTCATTTCGAGTTTACATTTCACAATTAATTTCTTTTCTTGTTTTTGTAGCACAATTTTTAAAAGTAGGGTTGTTTTTTTTGCACACTTCTAAAATTCGAAACAGATTTTTTTCTCTGTATTTTGAGTTCATATTTCACATTTTTTCTTGAAATGCTGACTTGTTTGGAAATTTTATTTCTCGCAGTTCCAAATTTTTCTTGGACCGTTTTTGGAATTTAAAAAAAGAATGCTTATCTTTTTTTCTTCATAACTGTGCATTTATTTTAACTTTTTCTCAGAAACGAAAAAAGTCCGAATTATGATGTAAAACTTGCAGTTGCCACTTGTATGTTGTATTCAATGGTGGACATAAGCTTCCATAAGTGTTTAGAAACGTAGCGGAGAGTTCCTTCTTTTCTGTCATGATTTTATTCAGGGCTGGTAGCTGAAGAAACACATCTGTTCTGGAGGACAGCAGATCTCTGGATGTGAGCGTGTATTTGTGCCATCTGTTCTCCGTCACGTGTGTCTGGATCAGGTGCGATCTCCTTCATGCTCATTGAGCTTTTGTTCTGAACAGCCGTGAACACAAGCGACACACCACGAGATGTTTTGTTTTGATTTATGGTGTGTAGCTCCGCCCACGTGGCTTCACCTGTGTTCTGATTGGCTGCGGTTGATGTGTCGCATCGCACCTGGTTTGGACAATCTCATGAAACCTGTGAAGATCACACCCAGCTGATATTTCACCCAGAAACCCTAATTATGTTTAACATGTTCTTTTAGATAATTAATGTCAATAATTTTAACGCTGTCATTATTTTAATGACAATTAAATGTTTGCATTGATGGAAAATATGGTAAAATATAAATGCAAAAAAGTTATTTTCAGTTGCAAAGTGTATTTGAAGAGAACATCTGAAATGTATATTACTGATTATTTATTTATTCATATATTGCACTTATAAACTTAATTTATTTTTAAGTATTTTAGTAAGTGTTGAGTTTTTGTTTGAATTTTACACTTTTAGGATTTCATTTATTATGTATGGGCTTTTCCTCAGCTCATGACTGTTTTGTCGTTTCATGAAAATATTGTTGCATAATACTAAAAGCAGACTAAACTGTAATAATCTAAGCTGGCCGTTTCTTTTGCAGGATTCATGAGGTTAAGACACGCTGTTATTCTCAATCTTAATTCGTTATGCTTTCTAATGGATCAAATGATTAAATCAAACAGTGTTATCAATGATGGTATTATCACAGATCTCCAGTCAGTCACACCTGATATGGGCAATAACTCTGAAATCACACTCACTCTGTGAGTTCTATATGAATATATATATATATATATATAATGTAAATGTGTTTGAATGGCAGTATAAACACTTGAATCATCGCTCCACGACCTGTAATGTGTGTGAGTGAATCCATGTGTTTTGCACGTGATGTTACAGAGATTCACTGTTATGCATTGGTTATGATGGTGTATGTTTCTATTTATTTTGCTCTTTTCCTGTGCTGGATGACAAACCTGTATCGCTAAATGTGAGAATATAATGAGAATAAACACAACGTCACTGCTCACGACTGTTTATCATTTATGCGAGTAAGTTCTTAAAATTATTTTCTTGTAAACATTTTAAATATATAAAGAATATCTTGTGAAATGGAAAGAATCACGGATTAATTCTTTTTTTTTTTTTAACAGCCTGAGAACAATGAATCTGTTGAAAATTTTTGAAGGCCAAATTATTTTTGAAATGTAATTTATTTCCTCTTGTAATATACAGTAAAACCGCAAACATTCAGTAAAATCAGAAAGAATACAGCGAACTCACAATCTGAACTTTTAAAAATTTATTATAAAAAAAAAAAGCACCTCTACACTTTATTGAATCAACAGCTAAACGTGTACAAAAATAAAAAGAAATCTAAAAAAACAAAACAAAACCCCGAACAGAACTTGCGTTATTATTGCTGGAATCGTTAAACATGTACATGAAGAAAAAAAGTTAACCCTTCGCCCGTCTCACATCAGTGAAGCTGCGTCAAACACTAATCATCATCATCGTCCTCATCATCATCTTCCTCATCCTCTTCATCATCGTCGTCACCATCATCATCATCATCGTCGTCGTCAGCCTGGGCCTTTTTAGTGGAACCCGTTGGTCGGCCTGGTGCCCTCTTAGAGGTTGCGCCCCCTGCACGGTACGCTGCCACATCCTGCCAATCACCGAGCGTTCAGAGTCAGGCCACGCCCACTTCATTACATAAACACAACTGAATCTGCAGCTCACCTTCTCGTATTTCTCGCGCAGTTTGACGGCTTTCTGCTCGAACGGCCCGCGGTCTTTGGTGCTCTGCTTCGACCACAACTCGCCCAGCTTCTTCGCAATCTCACCGATGGTCAGACTCGGGTTCTCGCTCTTCACCGTCGGCCGGTACTCTGAGCAAAAGATGAAGAACGCAGATCTGCGCAGAGGAAAACCGCTAAAATTACCCACATCTGGACTTAATTCTAGTTTTTTTGTTTGTTTTCGTTAACTATAATAACCTTTCTTAGCTGTAGTCCGATGTGTGTGTGTGTGTGTGTGTGTGACTTACGGTGGGCGTTTTGGGGCGTTGGGATCTTTCTTCTTTCGGCCCGTCTTGCCAACACCTTTGGGCGGCACATAATTCTTCATCTCCCTGTCGTAGCGAACTTTATCCGCTTTGGCCATGTCTTCAAACCTGATCTTGTCTGAAGCGCTCAGGGTCTGGAAGAACAGAAGAGCACGGGTTAGTCACAGCACCTTCATCATCACCCTCCTCCTCAGTGTGCCAGTCGCTCACCTTCCATCGCTCGGAGCACTTCTTGGAGAACTCCGAGAAGTTGACGGGAACGTCGGGACTCTTGCGCTTGTGCTCATCGCGATACGTCTGCACGAAGTACGCGTACGCAGACGTCTTTCCCTTGGGTTTGTTCACGTCTCCTTTCACCATGCTGATCACCTGACACAAAACACACACTCAAACCTGAACACACACCCAGACATGCGCACACATTCAAACACTAATCACATATCCAGACATATGTGTGCGTGTGATATATGCATGAATATCTATCAATCCATGCAAGTGTATGTAAACACCTACAAATGTATGTATATATACATAAATGATTATGAATAAACACCAAGACAATTTCACTGAATTAATTTGTTAAATATAGATATATGTACACAAAAGTATAAAACATACATTACATTTATGTTTGTATATTTAAATATATTTGTGCGTATACATATGTACACAAGGTTACTTAAGTTGAAGTTTGGTATGTAAAAAAAATCCTTTATAAAGCCTATATAGTTTTTATACAGTATACAAAATGTATACAGAAACATTAGAAAATAGTATTTATATATTTGTGTGTGCTGTGATTTGAATATTGTCTTTTAACATTTTATTAATCGGCTGATCTCCTCATATATATTCATATTTCAAATACTTTGTAAATATTGTGTAAATAAAACAATTCACCTTTCGAAATAACGGCAATAGATCAGATATTAGCAAATAAAAGCTCAAATACATTGAATTACAACGCTTAAGTTACTAAAAAGGCGCACATTTATTGAATATAACGTTAGAACTAGCGTTACGATTGCAATTCACAAAAAAGGTAAAAATGCATGAAAAATATTGCACTGAAAAGCACAAACACATAAATGAGTTGCGACTCGGAAAAAAACCTCCAATGTAACGTTAAACGTGTGTTCTCGGTTTTTAAAGCACTTTAGTTGTAGTTGTTCGGAGGCTTTTGTTAAACAAAGATTCCTCCATTTTTCCTTCCCGCCTAATTCCCTCCACCGCGGCCCTCCCCCATCTCTCCGTCCAGACATGTTCAATCCTCCAGAAACGACAAATTAACGCGATAAACAAGAGAGAAACGGACCGCAGAGCGCCGTTAACGCACCGATTCCCCGTTAAAACAGTTTAACTGCGCTCCGTCGCGACGCGGACTCCCGCGAACCAGCGAAACCCGTATTACACGGCGCTCACGCGCTCGCATCATGTGTCCGACAGTAAAACACCGCGCGCGTTTATATCCGCAAAAACGTGTTTAAAATGATTTTAAATATAGTTTTTTAAATCTGACAGACCTGTTCTTTATTCTCTGCAGACCAGCGCGCGCCTCTCCTCAGGACTGTGGCTCTCACGTGATCGCTTGTGCTGTGCGTGCACGACGCGCTCAGCGGACGGCAGCCTGAACTCGGCTGCTGATTGGCTCAGCACGCGATCGGGGACGTCCAATCAGCGACCGCGCACAGAGGAATCCGCTGAGCTGATTGGTGGACTGGAAGTCTTGGTGTGGTTCGAATGTTTGTAAACTGAAATCACAACGATTATGACTACTATACAAAGTGTAATGCAATTTATCATGAGTAAATAACATTAATAAAATATATACCACGCATATCCTGAAATGTTTTTTTTAATCGATTTGCTTTGCTGTATTACAACACTATGGACGCTTGTTTACACCATAGACATCATAAATGTTTATTTTTTATTGTCTCCGTGGTTTACACGACCGGAATAAAACATATAAAAAGGTAATTGCGATTTTATTTCTCTCACACACAGTTCGGACTTTTTTCTGGCAATTATTAATTTAAAAACGTATTCATAATTCTAAACTAAAAGATCAACTTGCAGTTGCAAAAAATACAAACTGTTAACGTTAGGTGAAAAAAGTCGTAGTTGCGTTTTTATATTTTTATTCTGTGGCAAAAATAAACATGTAATTGGTGTTCATCTGAACAGAACAACTGTGAAACTGGTGGCATCAGCCAACTTTTACGGTGTGGTCTGCTGGGGTCAGAAAGAGACTGAACAGGAGGGCCAGCTCTGTTCTAGGATGCCCTCTGGACCCAGTGGAGGTGGTGAGTGACAGGAGAACGGTGGCTGAGCTGTCATCCCTGTTGGATAACATCTCCCACCCCTTGCAGGAGTATCTGACAGCACTGAGCAGCTCCTTCAGTGGCAGGCTGCTGCACCCACGATGTGGGAAGGAGAGATTCTGCAAGTCTTTCTTACCAACTATGGCGGGCCGGAAGGTTCAAAAATAGGGCTTATGGCTTGTCGCAGGAATTGACTGGGTTTTCCACTGACAGGCCAGCGGTGCATCTGGCGACTCACTCTCCTCACGCAGCGGACCACTCGCTCTCCTCAACCTTCCGGCCCGCCATTGAAGCGGGGCATCCGCGCCATGTTTCTGGACTGGAGAGGTTGTGTCCTTCTGACTTATGGCGGGCCGGAAGGAAACCACTCACAACTCACTGTTGTACGCTGCATAAATGTAGATGTCACTGTCTTAACACATTAGAAATGTGTCATTGTAACTGAGACAATGGTCATTTGGTCAAGAATGGTCAAGATTTGAAATGTAATTATTGGCCCAGGTTTTTATTTATTTATTTAAACTTAAAGCATCTACTGTTCTCCCACAGTGTGTGAACTTGTCTGGTTTTGCATCCTAAGGTGTGATTCTGCCAGGAACCACTAGCATAAGATGAAAACAATTAACAATATTTTAATGTTGTTGTTTTTTTTTTCTTTTTTTTTTTGCCAACAAGGCATTAAAAATATAATTAGCAATCATTAAAAATTACATTTTAAACATGCTATGCCAACAGATACAATCTTTTGGGCCTCTAAACCATTTTTCTTTGATTCTATTATTTGGTCACTATACATGTTGAGAGAGGAAAGTAACTGTTAAGTTGTGAGTGGTCCGCTGCGTGAGGAGAGTGAGTCGCCAGACGCACCGCTGGCCTGTCAGTGGAAAACCTAGTCAATTCCTGCGACAAGCCATAAGCCCTATTTTTGAACCTTCCGGCCCGCCATAACCAACTGCTGTGAGACTGTACAACTTAGACTCTGACCACATACACACAAGCAAATGCACAAAAACACACACATCAAATACACCATGGTAGTTATGTGCAATATTATGATGGAACATTTTAAACTTTATAGTGATGTGCAATATCTCTAGTCACGTGCGATACTATGGTGGAACGTGCAATTTTTCTTTCTGTCTCAGGGAACCATCATAACTGGGCAAAGTGCAATTTAAAAAATGTAAAATTTTAGAATATTATTGTAAATGCCTGTGTATACATATACTCATTGGGTATATATACTGTGTTTACTTATAGTCTAAATATATATTTATGTAAATATTTTGTACTACACATCTTATCTTATCTTAATCATATAGGGGAATTACTGTTGTGTTTTTTTTTTCAAACTATAATATGAATTATTATGATTATTCATCATAATAAAATTAATTTTAATTTACTTTATTCATTTTTTATCCTCGTTTATTGCTACAGAAGTAGTGATTTTCTTCCGCTCCACTTGGAGACGCAAAAAGACTCGCGCTCGACGCTCGTGACGTCACACATACAAACATTCGCAGAAGAAGAGAAGAGCGGAATATAATAAAAATATATAAATAAAATGTAGGTGTTTATGTAGTAAAAGTGTAAAAACGTATTATATATATATATGTATCCATTTCCCGTAATGTCACATTATATCGAAGTCCATAGTATTTAGATCTCCAACCATCATGCGCTCCTCACTCCTATCCAGCAGATGGCGGGAATGCACCTTTCATTTGGTTTGCCAACCTCTATTAAAAGAAAGAAAGAAGAAGAGCGGAATAGCTGTTACAGAAAAGGAAAAGTCAGAAAGCGCATAGTAAAGAAAATCTCGACGAGAATTATAGAATGAAAAGACAGGAAATTTTGAATCAACATCAGGATATTAATACTAAACGACCTGAGGGAAAAGGAGCTTTAGATACAGATTTTGAAATGTGGAAACTTACACAAGATAAAACAAACAGCACCTGGACAACATGGAATTTGTTATATTATGCTTAAATATGCAAATGATAGGATAGGATTTATATAGTAAGATATGGGCAGAGGGAAGAATGCCAAAGTCATGGAAACATGCAATAGTAATTCCTATACAGTAGCTGAACCAGGGAAAGATGCATCGACTGCAGGGGACTACAGACCGATTGCACTTACATCAAATTTATGTAAGCTGATGGAAAAAATGATTGTAAATAGATTAAATTATGTACTTGAGAATAAGCACTAGCACCTAATCAATATGGTTTTAGAAAAGGAAAAATCAAGATTGGATGCATTAGTTAAACTGGAAACATATAAAGAAAGCTATAGTTGTTAAAGAGGGATTAGTGGAAGTGTATTTTGATATGGAGAAGACATACTCATTAAAACGAAAAGAGTTGGGATAGAAGGAACAATGTTTAATTGGGTTTTAAGTTTTTTATTTGACAGAACAATTCAAGTTCAAGAGGCTGGTGAAGGGTGGAAAATGGAACGCCTCAGGGATTAACCCTATATTATTTAACATTATGATTAATGATATTTTTAAAGGAGTAGCTCCCTGGCTTACATGCAGATAATGGAATAATGCGGAAAAGAGGAAGGAATATAACTTAATATGGGAACAATTCAAGAAGCTATAGAAGTGATTGAAAAGTGTTCATCAGAATGGGGATTGAAATTCTCTACATCCAAAACATGCTCACGAGAAAAAAGTGAATAGAATGCTAAAATGATATGGGTCTTCTTTAGAGAAAGTAACAAAATTGAAGTATCTTGGATTGTGGTTTGATGATAAACTAACCTGGAAGGACCACATCGATTATGTATTAAAGAAATGTGAAAAAAATGACAATTTAATGAGAGCTGTAGCTGGGCAAGATTGAGATCTGACACACAGTCTTTAAAGGGCATTTATGTTGGTCTTATGCGATCAGCACATGCATACTTCATGAGTCAGTATTAGCAACTATGTTAAAGAAACTAGATGACACACAAGCTAATGCATTGAGACTCATTTTAGGAGCAGTTAAGTCTACACCCAGTGCAGCATTGCAAGTAGAAACATCAGAAATGCCATTATTTATAAGACGACGGAAACTAGCGATGGCATAAACTTACAGGGACAGAGAGATGATCGTCCTGTGAGGGAAGCCCTGAATGACTGCTGGGAAATTTTAAATGCAACAGGTAAAGGCTTTGCCCCAATCCCACCTTGGATAATAGCTCATCCTGAAATAGACCTAAAACTGCACGAGAACAGAAGCTGTTAGTTTAATTACATATGTTAATGATTATATTAAAAACTCACATTATTCATTTCTTCAAATATACAGACGGGTCTAAGAATACAGATACTGGAAGGACAGGCTGCATATGTTCCAGAATTTAAGGTGAGAAAGGCTGGAAGGATAACAGATGGTACATCACTATATACAGGTGAGATGACAGCAATCCTAATGGAACTAGAGTGGGTTTATGAAATTAGACCTGATAAAGTCATAATTAGTTCTGACTCTATGACAGTCCTTAGAAGTTTTCAGTTACAGTTTACGACAGGTGGGAATTATAATTAGATTCCTGTGGGTCCCAGCACACGTGGGAATTCAAGGTAATGAGGAAGCAGATAAAAAGATGTAATTTTTTTTACTTAACCACTATTAATAAAAATGTTTTTTAAATAAATAAATAAATGTACTTTACTAATAAATGTAAGAAATTATAAGGTACAAATAAACTATAAAATGTTCAAAATGTATGTGTTTATTTGGTGAGTTTGGTAATGAATTAATTAAAAGTATATAAATAGGGAGCTGAACTCGTTTCCAAACTTAACCATGGCGTGTCCTTTCATAGATGAGGTGGTGGATGAGGGAGCTGTAGTCAAGAGAGTGAACTTTCAGAGACAGGTCAGACCCATTGGCTTTTAATGAAAGCTTCCTGTATGAGCAGTATAGGGATTGCATATATTTGTTGATTACTAAACCCACACACGCCGCAACAGAGCGCTCACAGTCCCACAGACGGTGTGCATTGCACTTCGCTTTTTTTGTACACCGTTGGAGATGCAGTGAACATCAGCAAAGCATCAGTTTGCTGCTCTGTACGAACTGTGTACCTTTGTTTAAAAAGACTCCTCAATGTGTTCATCACATTCCCTGGACACAAAGCAAATCGTACCATTAAACATGTCTTTTATGGAATAGCTTGTAAATCCAAATATCACAGCGGACCACAAATTAAGCAGCCGCGAGGCAAACAAGACCGGCCTGAGCTTGTCAAAAATATTGACGTTACTCTATTTTCCGCGAAAAGTGGCCCGATTCTCCCACAAATTTCTCTATTCAAAATTCCGACCAATATTTATATTAGTTCCTCACGCTCTGTATCTTTGTCATGGTTAGCCTATACTGCAGAACGTTCATGGTCACAAATAAAAAAAAAAAAAGTCATTTGTTGGTTTGTTCTTGAATTCCCCTTGGGGATCAATATAGTATCTATAATCTATTATCTATCTATATATCTAATGTAGAATAGAGCAAAGCATCTTGGGAATGAGGAATGCGTTTATCCAATGAACCAATT
>JAUMHR010000084.1:17773100-17794951 GCA_032361145.1 Enteromius fasciolatus
CCTCTCCCTAAACCTACCCTTCATAGAAACATGTGCAGGACACTAGATCTACATCAAATCTACTGGAGACTGATTTATAAGCCTTTTTATTTAGTGAGGACCAGCTAAATGTCCTCACTAGTGGCTTGTTTTCATCTTTCACTATATAAGTGAGGACATTTGGTCCCTCACAAGTATAGTCAAACATGTACACTCACACACACACACACTCTGACTCTGTGTGTTTCTGTAGGAATGATGATTCGGCCAAAAGCCGATCCTCTAGAAATCGTGTATAGTGTGGACAAAACAGAGAGCTGGGACTCATACATTCAGGCTCTGGACAACTTCCTCGCCCGTGAGTATATTTAACCAGAAACACCGGAAACGTCATGCACTGATGCTGCACGGCACACTTCGCATGATCACAGTCTGTGTGTGTTTTCATGGAAAAGATCAGGTTCAGTTCTCTGTGAATTAATGAATGTCTTCAGTGAAAATATAAGTTGCTTCAGAGGAAAACAGCTACGAATGCATGAACAGAAATATGAATTTGCTGCTCTGTAGATCAAAACAATGTAAAGTATCTGTGATTTAGGAATAATTCTGTTCATAATAAACACAGATTGACTCACCCTCATACCATTACTTTCCTTCATCTGTGGAACTGAAGATATGATTTTCTGTTTAGATCATGAAAGGACAATAATCAACATATAAATATCATAACAGTGTATAATTCTACAGGCCAGTGCAATTTATTATAGTTTCATTCATATTTTTATATAGGTTTTCATTTCAATAATTCTGAGTAATACAGTTTACATACTCAACTAAACCATAAAATAGATTTGCATTACTTAATAATAAGTAATGAACATTAACTGAAATAAAATAAAAATAAACTTATTTGATTTCAATGCAACATTTTTCATTTTCGTAAAAAGGTATAAAATAAATAATTACTAAATCTTTAAATAATATAGCAGCTTAAGAAATAAAATCTAATTTCAAAATAATAACAAAAACTACAACAGCATCTCAACGATACTAAAACAACACACATTTTTAAATAGTTTTAGTTTTTATTGTGATATTCATATTTCAGCTTACAAACATGTTGTTAACTCTTTCCCTACCGATTGTTTTATTATAGTTTTTACCCATTGCTTGAACACAATAGACACATGCTTAAACCAAAGTTTGTTGTTGTTACTATACCTTAAACAAAAGAGCTGCTTAGCACTTCAGCTGCAATCCTGCAACACACTCGCTCCTGCACACTACACAGTACACACTACACTGCACACTACACAGTACACACTGCACACTACAAACTGCACACTACACAGTACACACTGCACATATATATAGCAAAAGATAATTGAGCTTCACCAATGAGTGAGGTGGCTTTAAGAAAAGAGCTTGAGCAGTGAAAATGACCATCTCCACCATCAGGGACATAATGAAGAATTTCCAATCAACACACAATGTTAGTAAACTGTCTGGAAGAGGACACGTGTCTCTATCATCCTAATACACGGAGAAGAGTAGAGTTTGAGTGACTAAAGACTCTTCAAACACCACAGCTGGAGAACTGCAGAAAATAGTTGAGTCTATTGTGAGTGAGGTGAGGAGAACTAAAGAGGAGAACCAGCATGGAGCTGGTGATCTAAAGAGTCTGGAGTGATTCTGGATGAATGGTTCATCTCTATTCTCTGATCAGGTGTTCTCCAAACCCTTTAGACGTTACAGGAGAAAACTCACAGCTGTTATCTTGGGAAAAGTATGTAGCAATAACTGGGTGCCAATAATTGTGGCTAACATGTATTGGAGAAAACATTTATTTCATCCTGAGTTTTTCTCCCCATTTTCAATTGTTTTACTTCAGTGATGGGTTAGAATTTTGTGAATAAAAGATCAAAAGGATAAACAATGCAGCCACCAAGGGATCCGTGTGTGACGGGGCAGTTCTGTATGTGAAGTTGTGTGTTTTGACACAATATGTATTTGAGACATTGAGGTGAGGTCAATCCATTTTCCCTGATGTTAGCGAGAAGACTTTGCTGAGATCCCGTGGCCAGACCCCAACAGACGGCAGTGTTTACAGCAGTGTATTGTTTGTTTTATTTATTGTACTGTAGAGTACACAACTGTAATGTAGAGTATTTAGTATTTTTGGGGGGTTGTGAAAACTTCTGTGGACCTGAATAAAAACAGCGTAAACCAAAGCCTGCAGTGTTTTCTATAAAGTAGACTAGTGTGTTGCGGCTGATTTGAAAGGTTTTGATAGCAGAGTTTCAGTTTGACGTAGATGTGAATGGTTTATTTCCCAGCGTGTCGAGTTTTCACACGATGAGCCAAGTTTTGCAAAACGTGTTCAAGCAACGGGCAAAAACTGTAATATCTAAACATGCATCGATGCATCAAAATGAAGACAAAACAAAAAAAGCTTCAAGCATACACGAACTCTTGAATGTAGGCAGGTTTCGGTGATATTCTGGAAGCTCAGCTGCAGTAGATGCTTCCATCAGTTGGCTTTCACTCCGTAACATCAGACTATCATTGATATGAGGTTAGTGCCGATGTGTTTCTAGACTCATTCAGGGGATGTGTGATAGCACCCCCGAGAATCCTGGGAATCTAAGCGTGTCAGGAAGCAGTCAATCGCTTCCTCAGTGTCTGTGTCTGTCTGCAGCTTATAATGACTCGCAGCAGGCCGTGAAGAACGACGCCTGCACGCCGGATCAGTACTTCATCCAGGAGGACAGCGGAGAGGTGCGTAACAATCCCAAACGCTCCTGCCAGTTCAACCGCACCATGCTGGGCATCTGCTCCGGGCTCGAGGACCGCACGTACGGATACCAGGACGGAAAACCCTGCGTGCTCATCAAACTCAACCGGGTAACTGACCGCAGGAATCTGTGCCCAGCTATTCTCACAGTTCACACTTTGCCATCTATTTATTCTCTCAAAAAACAATAATTGTGACGTTTTATCTAGCAGTTCTGATATTAACCTCATAATTCAGACTCATACATCTCATAATTTGGCATTCACTTCGCTCAGAAAACAAAATACATAATTGACACTTTTTTTCTCCCCTCATAATTCTGCACTTATATACAGCATAATTCAGACTTCCCCCGTATAAATCTGCATCTATATCTCATAATTCAGTTTTTATATCTCAAAAAAAAAATTCTGTCATAATTCCGTATTTTCATTATAATTCAGCATTTATATCTTTCAATTTTCTCCAGAATTCTCATTTAAATCTCATAATTCAATATTTATATCTCATACTTTAGACTTTTCCATCTGAATTCTGCATTCATATGCTTTATTTCTCATTATTTGAGATTTATATCTCATAATTCAGACACTTTTGTCTAACAATTAGGCATTTATTTGCCAGAATTCAGTTTGTCCTCATAATTCTGTATTTATACCTCACATTTCACAATTTTTGACACAATTCTATTCCCCCGAGTTTACATCTCGCAGTTCTGTGTTTATATCTTTCAACTCTTAAGAAAAGTCCAAATGGAGAGAAATCAATCAGTGAGAATTATTAGCTGAAAAGTCACAGTTAGCCATTAGTAACTCCTGGCCACGGCAGAAACACGTTTCCATAAATAACAAGCTCTTCTGTTCTGTTCTGTCATTTTGGAACATTTTGATATCCCATTTAAGGAAATCTCAATGCTAGATCTGCAGGTTCCTTGAGTTCTGTTAAAAAGCAACAACTAATTTATTTTCAGATGTCTTGGTTCATGAACCCGATAGTTCCACAGCATCAGAACTCATTAGCTAGTTACCTTTGCTCTGAATGAAGATGATGAAGGAGTCTGGTTTCCTCTGCAGGTGATCGGGCTGCAGCCGAGTAATGACGGAAGGTCTCCGTTTGTCTCCTGCTCAGCGAAGGTGAGTAAGATCTACCTGACCTTCATCTCTTACAGCCGAGCGTGAATCAGTAATGTTTGTTCACTGCATCCCTCCATCCTCAGGGATATAAAGATGCAGACGAGTTGGTAAGAAATCAAACTTAGCATCCCTATCCTTAGACTAGCGCACATCTTTAACTAGTACAGGCCTTAACTAGTGCTTAACATGCATTCTGTGGTTAGTAGAAAAGTAGTTTTTCATCAGTCCTAAAAGACCAACGTGATCAATCTCCATCGTCTAATCGAGTGTTTGATCTGGTCAAAGCTCTTCTAGAGTAATTGTAGAAACTCTTCTGGAGTCAGATCTGGACTGATTTTGATCAAGTGAACGTCTTTGGTCATATCTCCAGATGAACTCTTCCTGGACTGAAGCAGCTCATCAATCATTTTCTAGAAGATCTTTTGAGGAGCTTTACTTTCACTGTTCCTCAGCGGAGCAATGATCTCCACAAGCCTCCTTGTTTCTTCAGCTCTCCATCAGAATTGAATGATATGTTCATCTCACTGAGATATAGAGCGACTGCTAATATTTATTTGATGTGAGTATCTGCTGCACACATAAACCTCTCATTGATTTCTATCAGACTCAGAAGGCGGTTCAGATGAATGAAACCTCTGCTGCAGTCGAATACTTCCCTCCAAACGGAACCTTCAATCTCATGTACTATCCATACTACGGCAAGAGAGCACAGGCAAGAACACACACACACACACACACGCACGCACGCATACGCCGTGTGATGATATTCACGTGTAACCGCTCTCTCTGTGTGTGTTTCAGGTGAATTATTCTCAGCCCCTGGTGGCTGTGAAGTTCACAGACCTCTCTTTCAACACGGACTTCAACGTGGAGTGTAAGATCAACTCTAGCACTCAGTTCAAGATCAGCGAAAGAGACAAGTTCGCCGGACGCGTAATCTTTAAGCTGCGCATCAATAAAGCGTAGAGCAACTGCATCTGCCACACACACACACACACACACACACACACACACACAGGAGATGGTAGGAGTCATTCATATCTCAAAGTGTTCAATGTATTCGTCCGTCCTCATTCTCCTTTCTACACGATGGTTTGTGTGTGTGTGTATGTGTGTGCGTGTCTTTGTATCTCTGTGTGTTTTGAGTACTCTTGACTGTCGTCATATCCAGCTGATATCGTTCCAAAGTAAAATCAAGAGAGCAGGAAAATACAGAGCCTTTCTAGATCTCCAGACACAATCATTAAGAACAATCCAGTGAATTCAGAGGGACCACAATCATCCTAAACCTGCCAAGAAATTATATTTTGAATAAAGAGAAATGTGCTTTAAATAACGCCACGATGCGAAAGAATCTAAAACAGGCCTCATTTTCTGTATGCAAAATATAATTCCTAAACTTTTTCTTTTGATATCGAGCTAAAATGTGACCTGGATTCACTCGTTTACTCTATATAATGGCTTTTATGTTACTGAGCGTATAACACAAATGAGGTCAAATCAGGATCGTTCATAAAATAAAATCCGTGGGAATGCGCATTAAATCAGAGCCATAAAATTGTCACAGACATATCATTCTCTTAACTTGATATCAGTTTGATCCATTTATTTATTTATTTATGAATTGAGGTACATTTATAATGTTATTCATTTATTTATTTATTTATTATCGGATTTGTGGTTTTTATTTTTATAATGTTTGTGAAGACACTTTTATAACATTGTAATGTTCATGAACGCGCACACACACACACACACACACACAAGCGAAGTTAAACTGAAACGATTGGCTGACGTTCTGCACATGCTCAGATTGCACTCGACGCATTAGCCAATCAGCTTCAAGCTGCGCCATATCAGTTTTGCCATTGATTAATTTGCCCAATCGACTGATAACACATTTCGTCCAGAACGGTTCGACCCATCTTTCTAAACGTGTACACAGCAATACCTTCTGGTCCGTGAGTGTACTGTTAATACTTGTAAATAATACCGAATCTGAGGTAGTTAACGAAGAGAGTAGTTACCAAGAAAAGCGTAAAAAAAAAAATCTTCAATTAAGATTAAAATTTGCCAATCCAAGTAGATGAATGAACAAACGTGTTTTCTTCCCCAAAAAATATTTATTTTTAATTTATTTGTTGTTGAGCACATCATGGGTTAGCGCCCGTTAGCACAGCGGAAATATGACGCAAACATTAGCAGCATACTTTAGTTGGTTTCTTCTTAGCTTTGGTAGAATCTTAGGTTTTATCACGTGATTTGACATTTGGATGTTCAAGGGGATTCGAGTCGAACGGACAAGTCAGACTCCTGATTCGTGAGCGACACGTTAGCGTAGTGCTTATTAGCGAACCACTAGCCTGCCGTCGTCGACGCGCGGGTGGCCTGTCTGTGTTTCTTTTTTCTTTTGTGTTCCTTCATTCCGCCCCAGTAGTGAATGTGCTGTGTTTCTATTGGGTTACTGCCACAGTGTTGTGCGTTTGAAACATTGGAGGATGTGTGTTAGAAAAGTGTGTGGGGGAAAAAAAAAGAGCCAAACGCGGCCGAACTTTCAAATTAACGTCACTAGTCCATCCGTCGCACATCAGCACACGACTTACGGCCTGATGTTGGGATCGGTTCAATGTTTACACAGAGCAGTGACTAATAACTAGCTAAACTTACGCTGCCTGCCGTACGTTTACTACGATCTACTTCACGTGTGCTGCCTGACCGCTCTACGTCATGGAATCGTTTTTTGTATGTTTTTAAGATTTGGTAAATCGAACTATTGCACATTATTTCCAACTTCTGTACTTTAGACGCAGCAGCGATGCGTATTAGCATGTCGCTGCGCCGAGTGTTTATATACCGCGAGTGTAGATCACGCATATTATTCATTTCCGTAAGACGAAATCAAGCAGACATAAATTTGCAACATCATTACCATGGAAACAGCACATGAAGTCATCAGTGATCTCATTCGTTAAGCCGTGGTCATGTGGTCACGTTGCTAGGCGATACTTTGCAGACGAAATCCAGTCATTTCTATAGTAATCTGCGCGGGAGTTTTGCACAAGGCCGAATAAATTTACTCCACTGACCAACAGAAAGCTATAGAAGCCTATTTCCACCATGTAAGAAAAACAATCAAGCTTAGGTCATAGATGCCAGTGCGCTAATCATGAGTTTTTAATAGTTTAAATTGAGATTTTCTAAATCAAAAAAAATTGTTTTGACTATATCGTATGTCATAATGTCGACTTTGGAAGTCATAATTTTGGCTTTTAAAAGATAGTATCTCAACTTCGAGGTTTAAAGTCATAATTGCAACTTTTTATTTTATAATTGCATTATCATTTTAATCTCATAATTATGACTTAATATGTAAAATTTGCCTTTTAAAGTCATAATTATAATATTTGACTGACATAATCATGAAATTTAAACTTTTGTGATTTTTAAAGTCATCACATCACAATTTCGACTTTTTATCTCATATTCATCTTAGTAATGTGTGTCAGTTTCGACTTTAGTTTTTACTTCTCGTCTTATAATCATAACTTCAAGTCATACTTTAATTTTTAACATCATAAATTCAAGTTTTAATTTCATATCCATGACTCAGTATGTCATAATAAGAATCTTTAGTAGAACATGATTGTTTTTCATACATGGATCCAAAGGGCTTCCATGAAAAGCGAACTGGTTTTTAGTGACTGGTGTTTTGTCTGCGAAATTTCACATCCGTGATCCTACATTCACAGCTTTAATAACGCCTATAGACTTCGGACAATATTAACGATGACACGGTGACAAACACCTGATTTACACAAACAATGGAAACGACAAACACACCTGCGCTACGAGAACCTCATTCATTCGAGAGCTTTCCACACACACACACACACACACACACTGACGGCACCGTTGAGCTCTTTGTCCCCGTCTGTGTTTCTCTCCAAACCAATAACGCGACACGCTCGTCACTTTGAGTTCTCGCCGGATGACTTATATAGCTCACAGACTCATCCCGGTTTCTCATCTGTCCTTCATAGTGAGACGGTGTCTTATTCTTTCTTCACTCTCTGTAAAAACACTGCTCAGAAACTAGATGTATCTTATTAAATATCCTGAATATACTGTTATATATTGCCTGACATGAAAATTGTGAAACTTATATTCGAAAAACAAATGATTATCATTATAAATGAAAAATGGAAACAGGAAATAAAAACATTTTGTGTTTAACAAACATTTTCTTTGGCTACGAGGTCTCATTTCAAACTAAATGCTTGTCAGAAAGATTATACATATTTTAGGCATTCCAATATGAAGAGGTGAAGAACATGAATGCAATTTTCTTCACAAAGACAAAATTGAATAACCTACACGCCGAGCGCTTTATGATCTGATGTAATGAGATTTTGGCGAAAGCTCCTGATCTGATCCTATAGAACAGGAAATCACAAAACTCTTTTTTCTGGGGATTGCTGATTCTCAACTGGTTTTGCTTTAAGACTCTGATTTCAAAACTGTACCAAATGTGTCTGGTGTTAAAGTTACACATCACTTTAATTTCATTTCTTCACATGAGTTTGTGCTGAACTTTGGCATCAGCCACAAAAGATACGGTAAGTGTTTAGTGATAAGTCTGTTTGTTTAACTATCTTAACTACGCACCGTTACACAGCTAGCTGCGCGTACTGGTTTGTGTTCATCAGGGCTTCAGATCAGACCTGTGACACATTTACTGGTCACGACCCACCAGTTGAGAAACACTGAGATTACGTGGAGACTTTTGCTCCTGCTTTTCAGATTTTCCCTCGAGAAAAACATCCCAAGAAACAATCCAGTTCCAGAAGAGATCTGGACAGTGGCTTAGACTGGGCTCAGATTTGACAAGATATTCAAATCATTTAATCTTCAGATGCCTCCACAGATTAAATGATTTGAGCTGCTTCAAACACCCATTTTATTGCTCTCATATGGCATGACAAATAATGACAGAAATGTATCTATTTTGCATTCTCCCTACAGGACACTTTAGGAGAAAGTTGCTGCATTATCAGAGCTTTGACAGAGCAACCCGTAACATTGTTTCATTTCAGTATTTTACTGACACTGAACAACAAATACTGATGATTTTGTGTAGAAATATCTTTGCTCCTTAGAATAGTAGCCTAAAAGTGGTTGTATATTGTATACAGTTATTGCTCAGATGTGTAAAGGTCTATAAATGAGACTTCCCTGATAAACTGCTCCAGAAATAATTTATTAAAACTAGGAAGACAGCGACATCTAGCGTTCAAATGAGAGACGAGGACATTTAACCTGCTGGACACTCACCAGACAGAGAGAAAAAACACACGAGAAACCGTCTAGCAACGCGATAAAAGGCCCTGGAGAAGCCTAGCAACCAGTGCAAGAGCCAAATCACTCAATATCTCCCATAAGATCATGTAAAAATTAGTGCTGGTCAACGATTAACTGCACCCAAATGTTTGTTTACTAGCAGCGTATTTACACACACAAATACACGTATATATTTAAGAAAACATGTTGTTTATGTATTAAACATAATATAAATTATATGAAAATAAATATTTATATGTAACTACTATTGAAGTGTGTGTATTTATACACTTAATAAATAAACACTGTATTATATAAACAAAAACTTGTTTTGGATGAGATTAATCCATCAGTCCCCAGCACTAATATAAATGTAATATAATAACAGAATCACACATATAAACAAGCCAAACTTTATATATTATCCACCTTATTTTGCAACATTAAGTGGTGAATGTGCGAGACTTCCGGTATGTTAGCCGCTGCTGTAAACCGTGAAGCTTTGCACTGCAAACCAGCATTTTCGCGAAAATCATAATAAATTAGCCTAATATAACATGTCAGTTTACAATATCAAGCAGCATAACTGTTTTGTACTGACTGAGACCAGATGGATACTTCCGATTAAAAAAATACGTAGTACAGTTTAACAAAAAATGCTACATGTCGAATTATAGTTTTTGAGGCAGTAAGACAAATACTTTTGATGTTTAGGGCTGTGGCTAAAAAGATAACTTTATGAAACATAACTTAATTTTTATACCTAGATTGTTTTAATGATGTCTACAACTACCACAATCCTAAACCTACCTCTACTTACAGTTATGCAGCAATTTAGCGTGAGAAAAACGATGCGATGTGCGCATGCGCAATAACCTCGAAAAGAGAATCTGGGGGATTGGATAAAATGCCAGGAAGTCTCGCACATTCAAGTTACAAACTACCGGTCTTAAGTTAGAATATTCATATTTAAGCTATATTACATATTTTTAAAACAACCTCGTTCTTGAGTGTTTATATGTGTGTTAAGGCAGGTCCAACATATTTCTGTTTTCCAGCTCTTTCTGAGTCCTTTGGTGAATTTCTCGGATTGCCGCGACGACGACGCGCATGACAGGCTCCGCCTCCTCCTGCGTGCGCACGCACACAAGCTGCAGGAACGTGCTGCGGTCGGGCATCGCGTGAAACACTAGCTCAGCCGCGCGCTGCACGAGCCAGGGGTGATGCGGCGCCAAAACCTCTAGGTATGCGTCGCGGCAAAGCTCGCCCATGCTTCGCCCCTCGCGCTCCGTCCCCAGCTTCTCCAGAAGCAGCTGTAGCCATAGCAACGAACGGTGGAGGCGAAGCAAAGTCCGACTGCCGGAGGCTGTTTGCGTGTCGAAGGAGACCACGCCCCTCTGAAGCTCCGCCTCTAGCATGGAGCGCACGGAGCGGTAGGCGTGCGGAGGGGGCGGAGCTACTCGCTCATCGGCTGTGGCTTTCTGCCTGGCGGATTCTTCCAGCGAAAGCTGTCGGATGAGTGTGATCTTCTCCTCAACTTTATGAGTGAAAAAGCCCACCAGAGGTCCCAGAGCCTCCATGAACCTGCAGCACAACACAATCACTGTGTGAGATGATGAAGCCTGATTTCACTGCCGAGACCCATGCCATCTCTTCATTTTAGAAATGTTTCCTTCGTTAATATTGTTTCACTATTTTTAAAGAGAAAACGGTAGCCAAGATTTATTATGGCAAACAAAGATTACAAATGATAAACAAAGCGTGTATTTTATTTTATCTTGTTGCCAAGGAAATATTTCTAATTTTTATTTAGTTTAACTTGACGCACTAACATGACTAAAACTGAAATAAAAACGAATACGAGTATGCTGAAATATTAAGCCACAAAACCACAGCGGGAATTAAGTATACTTTGACCAAAATTAAAAGGAAGAGTTGGGTGCATCATTAATATAATTGCTGCTGTCATACTTGATGAGCTCCTCCCAGCAGAGCAGGTAGGGATCCAGCAGCACGTCGGAGGCGGGGCCGAGGGCGGAGCTTAGGTGCAGCAGGAGGCGGGACACCTGGAACTGCTGCCCAGCGCACTCTCCGATGATGTCACTTCCTCCCAGCTCCTCAGGAACGGCAGCGGGAGCCACCTGTTCGTCACAGTCAGAGTCAGCGAGTGAAGGGTTAAAGTGTCCTCCAGGTGTCAGGTGTTCAGAAAGTGTCATCTGGATCAGAAAATGTTTTGCTAGCCAGGATTTTTCCCCCGATCCAGATACACTCTTCAGATTTCCAGATTACTAGCGCTCGACGGAGGCCCTGAAGGGACATACTTGCATTCTAGTTTTACACAAATAACTATCTCTGACTGCTCCAGCTCTGATGATTATTCACTTTCAAAATAAAAGTTCTTGTTTACGTTATGTATGTATGTGTACTGTGTATCTTTATTATGTACATATGCATAATTACACACACATACTGATCTATATATAGTTTGAAACATTTACACGTATATAGGCTATTTATATTCTTTACAATAAGGTTCATTCATTAGCTAAATAATATGAGAATGAACAATACTTTGAATGAACAATATTTTAGTTAATACGGTAACTAATGTTAACAAATAACACCTTACAAATGATGTACTCTATGGAACAGTTTGAAAGTTTTACTATATTTTTGTTTCTGAAATGCTGGGAAAAATCGGAATAATCCCAATCTGACTAAAGTGTTTTGAACAACACTAACTGAGGATTTCATCAAGACGAAAACCAAGATTGAATTTTGTGATTTGTAATTCTGATCTAACCTGATGGCCAGACTGCTCCTGAAGAACTCTCACCTGTCTGGTTGAGGTATACACGCTCAGACAAGGCCTCCACGACTGCTCACAGCTCTGAACGTTTCCTTGAGCTGGACAGAACCAGGAGACACGTGGTTACTCGGTGTGTGTGTGTGTGTGTGAGAGAGAGAGGTCAGGTGTACTCACGCAGCCACAGAGAGCTGAGGATCAGCAGCAGACTCATCAGGAGCACGCTCAGCACACAGCGACGCAGACGAGATGTCCTTCTCAGCATTCTCGTCCTCAGACACGCTCACTAATGCTCCTGTTGATCAGAGACCAGCACAGCATGACCTTTGAACCTCTGCGCAATCAGGGCTGAGCTCGCAACCACACGGAAATACCTGAATCTGATTTGAGTCCGCAAACAAGACACCGTCTGAGTGTCAGTAGAGCTAAGATAGAACACGCACTGAAATAAACCAGAAAACACAACGAGGAGTATCTCCAGAAGCCAGGGTTACTGTTGTTAATAATAACTATAAATAAACTCAGATTCCCTAAAAACTGAACCAAATCTAATTTATTTGTTCTCAGGTAACTTAAAGTACTAAAATAACTACAGCAAATAATAAATAATAATTTTTTTTTTTAAAAAGCCAATAAAATCACAGACAAAATAACAAACTAGCATAGTGCTTCAATAAGACAAACATTAAAACACACACACACACACATATAATTCACTTACTACATACTAAATATATTTCAGATTATTATAATTATTTGACTGCTGTTGATTGTTTTGACTGCTGAACTAAAAGAATTGTGTCTAATATGAGAATAAATTGACAGAATTAATTCAGATTTATGATATAGTTTATTTGTTTTGACAAACAAGTTGATGTTGTGTTCAATTCCTCTGAAATGCAATTCAGCAGATTACTTTTCCATCAACTCCAATTCAAATTCCAGCTGCATATTAATAAGCTGAAAGAAGCCAGCTCTTCAATTCTGACACACACACACACACACACACACACATCTCAGCTTTGGTTTTTATTACATTTTTGATATGACACACTAAACACTGCTTTACACCCAAACACAGGGGGGCGGGGCTTATCACTGACAGACAGCTCAAACAGCCAATCAGCTGTAATCACAGCCGTACGGTCACTGTGATCCTGGGTCTTCAGTGCAGGTTTTTTGACCGACTCTCTGCCTCCTGTTTCTGAAAAAAAGGATAAGTGAATAATCATGGTAACTTTGTAAACAGTAACATGAACTGTCAGTGGTGTAGGTTTGCTGCGTCTCACCGGTCGTCCTCGTCCAGAGAAGACCAGGGTCAGTCCCGTGTGAGGAAGGACTTGTTTGAGCGTGTGCGGTTGTTTCAGCTCTTCTAGTAACTTTGGGCTGCTCAAACCCACTGCAGGACAGAAACACTCACAATACAACCAGAAACACAGACACCGACATCAGCAAACAATACAGGCAGGTCAGCGTGATTTCTACAGCTCAAAGCACTGAGCAGAGAAGATATAACACTCAAATCAAAGAATAATCACTAGAAATTAACCAGCTAACAGAGGCTGCTCTCAAACGTGCTTCCTGTAACATTCATAGAGCATATATTTAAAGTTATCAGGACCCATACTGACAAAACAGCTGAAGGATAAAAGTAGCTCAAACCTTGCAGATTTAGGACAAAATGTTAAAAATAATGCGGTGTCTTAAATGTAGGACTGCTGGACGCAGACTCTTAAGAGTGTTTTAGTTTGAAAACTAGCTCGTATGTCTGTGAAAGGTTAGGAGCGGTGAGTCATGAGACCAAACCACAAACTACTGCAAGCAAACCGTGCCAATATAAACATTTTAGAAACATCTGACAATAATGAGCTTTAAAACAACATGACCTTTGATTTCTGAGGTTATCCCAACTTCCTTTGATTATATCCTTGTTTTCACTATAACCAGCGGGGCATGAAGTAACACGTGTCCAGTTTGGTGTTTTACGTTTAACTATCTTAACTATCAGTCAGGATTACTGTACTCCGTTTATTAAAAGATGCATATTCAATGACTGTTTACAAGAAGCACACATGTAAGAGGCCTGCACTTTTAAACATTATATTAAAACAAAAGTAAAATTCTAGTAACTATGTTTTTTTAAACAAATTGGCCACCATTTATATAACTGAAAATACCACAGTTAAATATTAATAACCATGTCAGTTTCTGCAATAAAGCAACTTAATATATATTTCTATGAATAATAAATCCGATTCAGTCAATCAGCCAGTCACTGAAAGCATGCTGACATCATCATGCACAAATTGATTTGCATCCTTTATGAAACATTTTAGGACGTTTATCTAACATGGTTTTCAAGAACGTTCACAAAATGTTTGCAAAATTATAAAGCGGAACAAATCCCTTGATGTTAATATCAGCCTTAAAGTTTAATAAAAATAACGTTTAGTAAACACCAGTTGCACTCACTCGGCCGTTCATCGGACTTTGTTGGAGAGGGCGTGGCTTTGTTTGGCGTTGTGGGCGGAGTTACATGCTCAGTCTGTTATAGAAAGAAAGAAGAATCGCATGAAATCGCTCCTTATTTGATGTTTTATCACTAAGAGAGTTTCTCTTACCTTACGTTCCTCCATCGCTGGTGAACCTTGCGCTGTTCTGATGAATTCAAGTTACAGCTGACAGATGGACAGATGACGCGTTTACTCTCCCTCACCACAGTTTCAGCATCAGCTACTAAAACACTCAGTGTGAAGGCACTACAGGGTTATTAGTTTGTATATTTATGTCTATATTTGATCCGGTCGCTGTGAGAAACTGCTTTGTTCTTCACCACGGTCAACCTGAAGTCTCATTTCTGCAGCGAAATGAATCATTCACTCACTTTATGGCTCTAAAGTCCATCGAAAACACCTTGAAAAAACACTCTGTAATACACAGTTGGGAGAAATAATGCAACTTGTTTTGTCACGGTCCTAAAAACACTAGGAAACAGGTCAGGGAAAAAGCTCACAGTGGGCCTCAAACTACTTTATTTTAACACTTTCTAATCATGACACGACATTGCATATCAAACATATATTGTATCCAAACACTGATTCCAATCACATGAGGAAATACACATTCAGATCTGCCAAGAGTTTGATGACAAACTCAGAAATAACGTTCTTCGGACACCCTGAAATGATAACGATAACGCTTCATTTCATGCCTTTGCATTTATTTAAATAAATGTAATTATACAACATAACCTTATTTACAATTTAATTATATCATATGCGCTCTAGTGTAAATAAAGGACAGTCCCAGACAGGTAAGATCACAGGTCGACGCAGGGCTGCAGGTGCAGTGTCAGCGCCCCCTGGCTGTGGAGCTGCAGAAGCCGAACAAACTCGTGCGCCGTCAACTGATCGTAATAATGATACGGAACAGGATTGTTCTGCAGGTCTGTTCCAAACGGCCAGAATCCGTAAACATGCACGTTCTCACACAGCTCCAGCTGTTGACTGGATGGAGGACTCTAAGAGTTTTGATTGACAGTCCAGTGCAGAAGGTGTTTTTGTATCTACACACACACACACACACACAGAGTTTCAAACACTATTGCACCTGGGGGAAAGCTGTATATTAATTAGTGTGTTGCAAAAATAATAAAATTTTAGAGTGATTTAAAATATATAGAAAGCACATCAAATGCAATTAACATTTTCAAATAAGTTTCAAATAAGTTCTGGGAGAATCCTGACAAGATTGTTGACTCTGAATGACAGTTTTCTGTATATCATGGTAAAAATGAATGATATTTATCTTTGCACAAAAAAACTACTTAAGACACAAAACAACAACAATTGAAAGCTGTATTGAAAATATTTTTTTGATGACTGAAAACCCTTCAATTAATATATCTATCTATACACATACTTTTACAACCAGTACCAAATGCAATATTGTGCTACTGTACTCCCAACAAATATAAAAGCCCTTTCATATTAAAAGTGAAATGAATATGCCTCAGGCTGAAGGAAATGTAATTTGACGTCTGTACAATAGAGGGCGAAGGAGGAGAAGAAACCTTCATCAGCTGAAACGAAAAGAAATCCATTTCTGCTTCTTAGTATGGATGAGGTGTATCATCGCAAACGACACTGGTTAATAAAATCGGATTAAATACATAACTTTTGAGTTTGACTGTTTTTGGTTCTGATAAACACTGAACGTGTTTGAGTAAATATGTGTTGATATTTAGTCTAAAACTACAGTAAGATCACATTCGCACAAATCAATCCGATTCCTGTATTTAGCATTCATGTAAACACTGAGATCTGCTAATTGATTTAATTCCGATCAAAGCATTTTTGTAGAGAGTATACTGAGATACAAAAGTGTCTTAATAAATTCATGTGGAGATTCATGTTTTACATATATCATTTTGACCAACACAAATAGCCTAGATGATCTTCATCAGAACACCTAGATGAGCTCCGTGGACAGATCGCCGGATCCAGATGCACACACACACACACACACACACACACACACACACACACACACACACACACACACACTAGAAGTCCTTACATAATCCAACGTGTTAAAAATTGAACTGGAAATTAGGTGCTGGGGGTCCGGCCAGAGGAGAACTGGACCCAGGGGCGTATCAGCCAATTTAAAAGTGAGGGGGACAGTACGGTGATGTGACCCAAGCGTGTACATGTAGTATAATAAATTCTAAATAGAAAAGCAATGAGCATTTTACCACAGCGAAGAATTGAACACGCACTGATTTCAGCGCCCCATGACGTGGTACACACAACAGGTTCTGTTGTCTTTTGACATTAAATCACAACATGGTAACGTGTGATTGGTGTCATCGCAACATTCTGTAACACATACTCACACTGCGTGTTTGAAAAAAGGGTGTAAAGTCTTCTGTTTTTTTTAGGGTGCATTTTACCCCAGACAGCCAAGTGGGTGAACGAACGAAAACTCACAAGAGCAACAAGATTTAAAGCTCATGGCAGACGCCCAAGAGATTCGCGCTGTGATTGGCTAACGTTAGTTCACTTAAATCTAATGAACAAATCAGAGAATACGGGCGGAAATATTGGCGCCAAGTCAAAAAAGTGCGGGGGACAGAATCACCTGTTTCTAAAAGTGAGGGGGATGTGTCCCCCGTTGGGGACACCTGATTTCCAGTGATCATTGTGGTCTTGACTACAGAGTCTCTGCATTTGTTCTTCTATTTGATAATGTTCAGTGCTTTGCTACAATCTGTATTGTTAAAAGCGTTATAGAAATAAAAGTGACTTGACTTGGCTTGAATATAGATATATTTAATGATAGAAATCCTGACTTAAACATGTGTCTCCTAAATTGGATAATAATATAGGTTTAAATCCAAGTCAGCAGGCAGTAGGAGCACATTTATTTCCAACATGAGAATCAGATTAAATGTCACAATGAATGATCTACGCTACGAACTGGAAATAGAGAAGGTATAGTTTGTTTATGTTTATTACTAATTTAATAAACTCAAGTTAATTCACGTTTTTAATTCACACTAAGAGAAGTTTCTCTTTTCCAATATCTTTAAACTGATTTTTTACAAATTATGGAAATTCTTACTTTTATACAGTGATTTTTGGTAACACTTTATAATAATGTTCAGTTGCAAGGCATTCATAAGTGATTAGTTAATTATCAACTAATCATTTACAAAATATTCATAAGCAGTTAATAGGTGAAACGCCAGTCCCTCCTCGCCGCTCAACTCCCTCCGCCAGCCTCGGCCGCGATCCAGAAGCCGACCCAGCTCCCCAGCTGCTTCCACGCCACCACCATATACAAGCTGCCGCCGATGCAAGCCAGCCATCCACGGCTACTCAACCCGGTCCAGTCTCCCAAGCCCAGCTCCAGCAAGCCATTCCCTTCCAGCCCTCCTCCTCCAGCTCCAATCTTTCCCCTCTCCAACCTGTCTCTCTCCCCGCTAACCCCCTCCCTCCTCTCCCCGCCCCCCCTTTTCTCTAGCAACAGCTAAATCCATGCCAGCTCCTGTCAACGCCTTATGCACAGAACCCACCCTGGTCTCTTCTCACCTCCGCCAACAAATTTTAACAGGTAAAGATATAGATCTTTTCACTCTCTTTTCACCCTTTTCACCCAGGCCTGCAGATCGCCAGGTGGAGTACGACAGCTTCACCATCACCCTTAAAAACCCCTCATCTAATCCCTCCCGCCCCCTCAGTTTCCCCAAATTCTCTACCGCTGTAACTTCACCTTCGCGATCTACAGGTCTGTCACCCACGATTCTTCTGTCTGCTCATTTTCTTCCTCCTCCTCTCACAGCTTACCCCCTCCAGTAAAAGCCAAATCCACCAGCTACGTGCCCAAAACCTTTTTTTCTCTATTCACCCTTCCTCTCCTTCCCTTCCCAACATCTGCCTCAGTTTTAATTCCAATAGATGCTTCAGGTCAAATTGCAAATTCCTTCATATCTGCTCCTTCTGCGGAGGGGGGTGGGGGCATTCAAAAACCATCTGTTCTTCCCACAATAAACACGCAAAAAAAGTATTTATCGACTCCTGTCAATATTTCATGCCTTTCTGCTGAACTTTTATTTCACCCTGACCCTAACTTCTCTCATTTTTTGTTATCAGGTCTAACTAATGGTTTTCATCCAGGAGTCACCCCCATCCCCACCCAGTCCTTAATATGCCCTAACCTCCTATCTGCCTCAGCTGAACCTGAAGCAGTGGGGAAAAAATTAGACTCCACTTTTATGATCAGCCCTTTCCCAGCCCATCCCTTCAGCACTTTTCGAGTCAACCCCATCGGCATTGAAACTCGGAAATTTTCAGGGAAAAAGAGACTAATAATTGATCTCTCTTACCCCATAATTCCCCCAATCCCCAGCATCAATAGCCTAATTCCTCTAGAGGAATTTTCCCTTCTCTACCATAACGTAAACCAAGCCATCGAACTCATTAAAAAAGTTGGAAAAGGGGCTTGGATGGCTAAAGTTGACATCACATCTGCCTTCAAAGTCATGCCCATCCACCCTGACTTCTGGCATCTCTTTGGCATTCAGTAGCAAAACTTATTTTATTTCGCTGCCTTACCTTCGGATGCAAAAGCAGTCCCAAAATATTCGACATGCTCTCCAAAGCCATATGCTGGATCCTCCGTAACAACTACCAAATACACAACCTCATCCACCTCCTTGATGATTTCCCCATCCCACGCCCCGCCAGCAGCTGACCTGTCCACCGTCCGCAAAGTTTTCAACAAACTAGGGATTCCCATAGCCCAAGAAAAAACATTGGGCCCCAGCACAAGTATCGAATTCGTACCCCCTCATGCATTTTTGTCCATTGCGACAATGAGGCCACCGTCCAATGCATAAATAAACACAGCTCTCACTCCCCTGCTATCATGCCTCTTCTCAGACGCTTAGTCTGGATTTCAGTTCTTAACCAATTTGTCCTCACAGCTAAACATATCCCTGGAAAAGACAACACCATCGCTGATTCTCTGTCTCGTTTTATGTTTCAGAAATTCAGGACGCTAGCACTGGATGCCAACCCCAAGCCAACCCCGGTTCCTCCCTTTTCGCAGCTCATCTACCCCTAAACCACCCACTGAGACCCTTTTACGAAAAATCTATTGACTCCATGCTCCTAGCCGTCGCCCCCAGAACTCTTCAATCGTACCTCACTGCTTGGAGAGCTTTTAAACCTTTCCACTTAAGTTTAAACCTCCTTTTCCAGATTTCTCCCTTCTAGCCATTACCTCCTTCATCTCATATCTTAACTCCTCTAGATACCTCCAAGCCAACACCATCAAAGTTTACCTGAGCGGAATCCAATTTTTCCATAAACTGATTCACAGCTCTACTTCCCCCACTATTGCTAACTCCCAAACCCAGCTCATTATTAAAATCATCCAAAAGACCTCTCCATCATCGACCATCAAACCGTGTCCTTTTTTATTAAGCATAGTAAAACAGACCAGTTACACAAAGGCCACTTCATGTACATTTTCAATCTCCAATGTCCTACCCAGCCGCACAAAACGTTACGAGCCTAGCTAGATCCCCTCTTCCTAGACGAACTGAACCAACCCACCTCAAGGTTTTGGTTTGGTTCCAAAAACACCTTAAGTCAGTCCTCTCAAAATCTGGAGTCGACTCGAACTCTTACCCACACTAGGGCTCCATCCTTTAGGGTACGGAGTTTGCAGCTCTCGTAGCTCGCTCCACAGACAGCTCGCCAAATTTGCTTACTATCATATCACAAGGAAGCGTGAACTCTTGAAATGAAGTGAAATGTTTTGCACGACTGCCCCAACAAATTGACATATAAAAAAAAAACTATTAAGTAAAACTATTTAAGTAGAATGGCAAAATAGAAGTAGAATATAAAAATAAGTACAGTAGATAAATATAATAATATATATATAATAATACTGTAGTATTATCTACTACTGTAGATCGAGTGCAGGTTAGGGAGCTTGGTGCGGATGGTGCGCTCAGCTGATTGCACCACCCTCTGTAGGGCTCGTCTGTCTTGCATGGTGCTGTTCCCGAACCAGGTTAAGATGTTTCCTGTCAGGATGCTCTCAATGTTGCAGGAATAAAAGTTCCTGAGAACCTTGGAGGGCAGTCTAAAGTCTCTCAAGTGTCTGAGGTGATAGAGACGCTGTCGGGCCTTTTTCACCACGGTGTTGATGTGACAGGACCATGACAGGTCCTGCGTGATGGGAACAGCGAGGTATTTGAAACTATTCACTCTCTACACTTGCCTCTCGTTGATGATGGGGGTCTGGTAGTTCCTCTCCTGCTTAGTGCTGAAGTCCACTATCAGCTCCTTTGTTTTGCTGACTTTTAGAAGGAGGTTGTTCCTCTGGCACCAGTTCTCCAGATTCATAATTTCCTTCAGGTAGGCCGTGTCTTTGTTATCAGAGACCCATGGCTTCTGGTTGGGAAACGTTCTGATAGTCATTTTCTGTGTGGTATCATCCGCTAGTTTCCCAATGAATCCCACAACCGCTTCCGTAAACACGTTGACATCATTGGAGCTGTTTTCGGAACATGTCCCAGTCAGCGTCATCAAGTGCGTCCTGTAACGCGGCCACCGATTGGTCCGTCCAGCACGTGACCTCCCTCTGAACCGGAACTTCCCATTTTAGCCTTTGTTTGTATTTTGGCATGAGGAAGATGGTGGCGTGGTCGATTTTCCCAAACGGTGGACGAGATTGTGCCTTGTAGGCGTCCTTTAATGTAGTGTAGCAGTGGTCCAGTGTCCTATCGCCCCTGGTGGGGCAGGTGATGTGCTGATGAAAGTTCGGTGCTGCGTGTTTGAGGTTGGCACTGTTAAAGTCCCCCGCCACAATGAGCGCAGCGTCCCGGTGCTGTGTTTGGTGCTGTGTGAGTGCCTCATGCAGCTCGCATACGACAGTGTCCGTGTCCGCTTGTGGTGGAATAAAAACGGCGCTCGGCTCCAACTCGGCTGGCTGGATGGCGTGGTCTGGCACCGTTGGGTTCAGCCATGTTTCGGTGAAGCAGAGGAGATTGCAGTACCGAATGTCTCTCTGGAACTTTGCCCTGGCCCTGAGGTCATCGAGTCTGTTCTCCAGTGACTGGACATTGGTGAGCAGGATGCTTGGCAGAGGTGTGCGGTGTGCACGGGCAAGTAGGAACAAAAAATAAATCATTTCTGATCAATGAGTTAATAACCACATGCAACCTGGATTTTATGTTTCTAACTGAAACATGGCTTGAAGACAGCTGCAGTGCAACAATCCT